>JASCZW010007420.1:0-130212 GCA_034211315.2 Aedes japonicus | reverse complement strand
ATGCTTCTCTCAAGTGAGCAAAGCTTACACAATTTATATACATAATAAACAAATTTTGAACACTGCTTATGTACAGTTTCCTTTTTCCGAAGGTGCTCAGCTTTACGGCACCTTCTTTTTCCACTATAGGTGTGTACTTGGTTGGCTTTCCCTCGGTGCCAGCTGCTTTTGCCGAACAGCCCAAGTCAGTCAGCCAGTCAGCAGGTGTGTGTTATGCAGGAAATCTCTCGCATCACGCTCTAAAAGGCTTGAGCAAAAACATTGCAAAACACATTCCGCCCGAATGCATCTCAATCCGGTGTGCCTCTGGATGGATGGTGATGCTGCACAGATGTTACTCGGGAATCCTACGGCGCCCTACGGTGTCGTGCGGGAAGATGCATTGGATGCTTTAGGGAGCCGTCTATATAAGCTGTTTAGAGGGAGGATATGAGTGCGGCTCATGTCATGAATCGTAGTGTCAATTTATGGTACACCCGAGAAGAGCTGTGAAATAGACCATCGTAGTGAAGAGACTGATTCGAATAGTATCTAATCATGGATCATTGACACAAGAAGAACTTAAACTTAAAGTATAACAGAGCAGTAAACACATTCAACTCCTCTTAAAATTTCATCCTCCGTCGAGACAGCCACCATCCCACGCGATGAATCCCTACTAGGTTATTAAATTTTCCGACGCACAAAATTTGAGTAGAGCAAACATATTTCTCAACTCCATTAAAACCACGTTTCACGTCATTTTCCACTGCCATCCACCCAACGTCGCTCGCTTATTGTCTTCTCCCATGGGTCTGATTCGTATGCGTCGCATTCGGAAGGAAGTGTTGAACCCTTTTTCGGGGGAAGCCTCCTCTCTGAGGTTTGTGCGATTTAAAAGGATTTCTGATGACACTCCCTCCCAGGATGACGCTGACACCAGGGACGACGACGACGACGACGACGACGAAGACCATCATGCCCCATCAGCCCAAAAACCAAACCGGAAAAACTGTCACCACTTGCTGCCTGACCCGTTCATAAACCCAAACATATTCCGAGGACAATAAAACCCAGTGATAAACCGACGCAGGGGTGTTTGTTTTACGCTTTCGGAGACGTCAAAACAAAACCCGAGAAGGGAGTCGTGTGGAACCTTTCCGGAGGGCATTTAAAATTTGTTTAATTAATTTGTTTATTCCAGCACATTATCTACTGGTTTTAAGGGCACACGGATGGGACGGCTGATGGGGGATTTGTGTGAACGAATTGTTTGAGTGAGCTGCCCAAATGATACCAGGAAATGATGTTGAACAATAGCTTATAAAATTTCAGCGTTTTGATGTGCGTATTTATAGTTATCTGTAATATCTTTATCTAACTGACTATTATGTTTCTGATTGCAATGGAAATTCTCGTTCTTGCAAGAAACATTGACTGATCTTTTCATTATATGGATATGAACTAGATTATAACTCAACAGCAATAAGATTAGTATGTGGCAGCCTGTTTCTAATTGTTCAAGCATCGTTTACAAACTACCAAAAACAGATACATTCAAGAGATTGGTGATTGTGAGAGATGGATTGTACCTTTTATCTCCCGAACGTTCGTTCATTCCTTTTAGCTAATTTTCAAAATACAATATTTCAAGTCTGCAGCGGAAATAGAAGGACTATGGAAGTCATCACGTCATCACATCAAAGTCATCAATGGATACGAGGCAATCGATCTCCTTGTATTGTTGTCCTCAATCACAGTCGTTTCTCGATCTATGGGTCGCGATCCACGTAGGTTGCTCTTAGAGTTTCCATAAATTCCGGGAAATCTTGGGATTCCCAGATTTATTTATATTTTTAACAAGCTGAACCCGGTGCGTGCGCTGCTACGCTTGCAACTAAATGAAGGAAAGTTTAATATAACTGGCACGTTTATGGTTTTTTTTTCGAAATTAGTTTTTTTTCTTGACTAAGCAGGGGTTCAAATTTCTATCAAAACATGCTTCTTATCCGAGAAACACACGTTTTGTGTTTAAGTAACCTGGATAATTCTTATTTTTGGAAGAAATTTGTGTTTCATTTGTATATGAGCCCTCCCTTCCAGAAGGGGGAGGTTTCTCAAGCCACCATACAATCATTGCCTTCAAAATCCTCCACATTCCAAATTTGGTTCCATTTGCTTGATAAGTTCTCGAACCATCGCACTGGGCTCATCGATTATAATAAAAATTGAGTTTCATTTGTTTGAAACCTTCCCCTTCAGAAAGGGGAGGGGTCTTGAACTACCATAGAAACATTCTTGCCTTCAAAGCCCCCCACATGTCAAATTTGATTCGATTTGTTCGATTAGTTCACAGGTTATGAAGAAATGTCTGTCTCATTTGTATGAGAGCACCCCTTCCTGAGAGAGTAGGGGTCTTAAACAATCATAAGAACCTTCCCCAGCCCCAAAAAATCCTTCATATAAATTTTCACGTTGGTCGGTTCAGAACTTCTCGAGTCTGTAAGGGTCTGACGGACAGACAGACAGAAAGAAATTCATTTTTATGTATATAGAAATCTAGCCTCCAAAAACCCCTATATGCTAAAAGGTTTCATTTACTTGATTAGTTCTCGAGTTATGCAGAAATTTGCTTTTTATTTGTATGGGAGCCCCACTTTAAAGTGGGGAGGGGTGGTGAAGTGCCATAGAAACATTTCTTGCTCCCATAAACCTCAACATGCCAACTTTGGTTTCATTTGCTTCATAGGCTCTCGAGTTATGTTAAGAATTATGTTTCATTTTTATGGGAGTCTCCCCTTCCAGAAGGCGGAGGGGTCTCAAACCACATTTGAAACATTTATTTCCTTCAAAAACCTCCACATGCCAAATTTGGTTCCATTTGCTTGATTTGTTCTCGAGTTATGCAGAAATTCGTGTTTCATTTGTATGAGAGACCCTTCTTTCAATAAGCGCAGGAGTCTCAAACTTCCATAGAAACATTTTGTGCCTCCAAAAACCTCCATATGCCAAATTTGGTTCCATTTACTTGGGTAGTTCTCGAGTTATGCACAAATTTGTGTTTCATTTGTAGGAGGGCCCCCCTCTTACAGAGGGCGGAGGGGTCTCGAGTTACTTTAGAAACATTTCTTGCCTTCAAAAACCTCTACCTGTCAAAGTTGGTTCCATTTACTTGATTAGTTCTAGAGTTATGCAGAAAATTGTGTTTCATTTGTATGGGAGCCCCGTCCTCCCTCCACCTACCAGAGAGAGAGGAGGGGTCTCGAACTACCGTAGAAGCATTTATTGCCTTTAAAATCCCCGCAAGCCAAATTTGGTTCCATTTGCTTTATTAGATCTAGAGTTATGAAGAAATTTCAGTTTCATTTGTATGACAGCACCCCTTCTAGGAGAGGGGAGGGGCCTCAAACTACCATAGAAACATTTTTCGCCACCAGAAAACCCCACATGCCAAATTTGGTTCCATTTGCTTGATTAGTTCTAGAGTTATGCAGAAACTTCTGTTTTATTTGTATGGGAGCCTCCCTATCTAGACAGGGGAGGGGTCTCAAACTACCATAGAAACATTTGTTGCCTCCAAAAACTTCCACATGCTAAATTTGGGTTCCTTTGCTTGATCAGTTCTCGAGTTATGCAGAAAAATGTGTTTCATTTGTATGGGGGCCCCCCTTTTCAGAAAAGGGAGGGGTCTCTTACTATCTTACAAACGTTCCCCGGCCTCAAAAACTCCTGCGTACAAATTTTCATGCCAAACGGTCCTTCCGCTCGCGAGTTAAATCGTGACAAAGGAAACCCCAACTCATTTTTATTTATATAGATAAGAAAAGTGTTTTGAACCCATGAGATGGTCATGGCCAAAACCACAGGCACGACAGCTCCAACCGAGCAATCTCCAGAGCTACTGCAGGTTGTCATTAGGAGAATCTCTCCGAGCCACAACCAGAGACCCTGGCCTCCTATAACTGCAGAATTTTCCCACGACAATGGCCCCACGGATAAGGCGATCGTTACATATGAGGAAATCATTGTGATAGGCAAGTCGCTGAAGATAAACAAAGCACCAGGACTCTAATGGGTATACCGAACCTGCAAAATGGCTCCCAGACACCGGAGTCGGCGGTGATGCAAAATAACAGACGACTCACGAAGGGTATAGGCGATCTGTCTAAAAATCAGTTTGGCTTCCGAAAAGGGAAGTTGACGGTGGATGCCAGTCTGTCCATCACCAAGACGGCCAAAGTGGCAATCCACCGCAAGAGGCGAGGAGTCCACTACTGTGCAGTGTTCACCCTTGACGTGCGGTCAATAGCGCCAGTTGGGTGGCCATAGCCGATTCGCTCTAACGCCTCCACGCTCCGGGGTACCTGTACAAGATTCTGGGAAGTTGTTTCCAGAATCGCGTGCTAGTGTACAATACAGAAGAAGGCCAGAAACGTGCCCAGATCACCGCAGGAGTCCCACAAGGTTCGATCCTGGGCCCGGTGCTATGGAATACGATGTACGATGAGGTACAAAGGCTTGGGTTCCAGAACGGGGTGAAGATTATCGGGTTTGCAGACGACATCACCCTTGAGGAATGCGGCGAATCCATTGAATAGGTGGAGTTAACAGCCACGCACTCCATTGGCATTGTGGAGAGGTGGATGAATTCCAGGAAACTGGAGCTAGGTCACGGACCGAGGTCACGGTTGTTAACAAAACAAAATTGGAGCAATACGCGACGATTAGTTCAGGTACCTGCAAAATCGAAACGAAGAGGTCTTTGAGGTACTTGAAGGTCTTCATCAACGATAAGCTGTTATTTATCAGCAACGTTGATAACGCCTGCAAGAAAGCCTCTATGGCTATATCGGTATTATTCCGTATGATGTTCAATAATTTAGCGGTACAGGGGAGCAGACCTAGGCTGCTGGCCAGTGTCGCTCTGTCTATAATGAGGTTCGCAGGCCAGCATGGGCCACTGCCCTGAGTACCAAGAGCTTCCCAAGTAGCACATACCAATCATAATTAGTTGCATCAACTTGATTATGACTAACAAAGGCACATTTATGTTTTCTCAACTTAATAGCAACATGTGTGCTACTAGGGTTCCTCAGCAAACTTGAAAGTACCCACAGGTTAATGTGCCTGAGAGTGGTCAGCGCATACCGCACACTATCACGTGACGCGGTTTGCGTTCTAGCGGGGATGATGCCCATTGGCATCCTCATATAAGAGGACACAGAGTGCTTTGAGCAGAGATTCACAAGAGGTATCCGCAAGACCACCAGAGTTGCATCAATGGTCAGGTGGCAGAGGGAGTGGAATAATTTCCCCAAAGGTCGGACAAAAGTACGGGCACGCCGAGTCCTCCTCATGTCCAGTATGCGCAAAAGCGGACGAAGCTGCAGCACATGTGTTCTTCGTGTGCCTTCGCTTCAACGATGCGAGGAGCGGTATGATGACTGTGAGCGGTCGGGACACGACCCTGGATAATCTTATCTAGAGAATGTATCAAAAACAGGACACCTGCGACGCAGTTGACACAGCAGCCTCTCAGATTGTCTCAGAGCTCCAAGACAAATGGCGAAACAAACAGCAACAGGCTAGAGGTATCAACTTACTACTGAAGCTCTATGTAGCTTATCATAAGAGAGTGATTAACGCAGTGGGTCGAGAGCACCCTCATCCCCACACCCTAAGTTCCTCAGGAGTCTGGATACAGATTTTCCATCCCGTTAAAAAAAAATGGTGGATTATATCAGGGATATAACCCCAAGTTTCACGTAGGACCGCGTTAGTGTATAGTAATAATGGTACCATCTTTATTATACGTATCATTAAACATGTGGTTGGTTAAAATAGTTCTATAATGTTGCTTTGGACCCGACCTTTTCTTATGAATTTTGCTCCTTACTGCACTTTCGTGGACTTCATCTTTCTGGGTCACGCTACTCAACGCTAGTACAGATTTCATATACTAGTTCAACGCTAGTAAATGATTCCACAATGGACGAATGGGAAGTTTTCAGTGGCTCGACATTTTATCAGTGAGTAGACATGGAGAGCGGTAACTGTCCGATTAGCCGGTCTTGCAAGACTCTGTCTCCCATATCACAACCTCGCGGAATGTGTGGGGTGGAAAAAGCCCTGTCCAAACCAGCAGCTGAGAAACCTTACGCAGTGTCTTCTGACCATGGTGGCTTTAGGAAATATTTGCATCAATTCAGACACGCAGCCTCACCCTTGTATCCAGAGTGCGCAGCTGTCCGAGATCCGCCGCAGCATATGGTCTTTGACTGCCCACGATTCGGACTATTACGAAGCGAGATGCTTGCCATCAGTGATGCAGATACCAGCCCAGTTAACGTCGTCTATAGAATGTGTCATGACGAAAGTGTGTGGAATGCGATTAATGGGGCCATTACGCAAATGGCTCTACATTGTTCCAACGTCCGGGATCTCTCCGTCATTATTTGGTAGATCCGCAGTCGGGGAGAGTTGTATTCGAAGCGGAACTTTAGTCGAAGAACTATATGACGACACCGATCCCTCGGACCCCAACGACTTTTAGCAAGCAATCGGTTTGCTACACAGGAGATACCGAATGGTGAAGATCTCACCACTATTCACCACGTCAAGATATATCTCTGCACTAAGGAGTTAATTAAAGTTAGTTTGCAATGCAAGCTGTGCGATACGGGCACAAAAATTATGTGCTCGGCGGAGGCTGACTGCCTGACTGTTGGCGCTCACTTAGTCGCCAAGCGATACGAATGATTCTGCGCGGCCTTCCGGAACTTACCCCGGAGGCAATAATTGATAAGCTGCAAGTGGTGGCTCTGGAACCACTGAAAGTGTGCCCAATCAGACGTCAACAACTGGGAAATCATCAGGACCAACTCTATCTGGTCCATCTGGAGAAGGGTTCCGTCACGGGCTCTCTTCAACATCATTGTCGAGTGGCACCAGTTTGACCATGGTACCCGAAACTGCCACATGAAGCCGAGGTGTGGCAACTGTGGTGGAGCACACGCGACCAAGGATTGTGCACCGATGGACGAAAGTGCCCCTCCAAAATGCGTCAACTGTGGCGCAAACCATGAAGGCAGCAACCGAATCTATACAATCGTTCGGAGTTTTTGGTGATTCGCAAGCAGGCTTCTGCAAAGTCCAAGGCCGGGTCAACGCCGTCCGCCATCTCGTATTGGCGAGGAAAATTTCTCAAACTACCGCCGATCCCATTAAATCACCGCCATGCCCGCAACCGCCAGCCTTCGTACAGCATTGATTCGTGGCAGCCGCCACCGCCCCCACACCGACTCCTCCTCCAGGCTGGTGCAATCCTGGTTGCAGTACCTGCACGCAACTACCTGTAGGTGGACAGTTCTACGACTCGGAGGAAATGGTGGAGTTCGTCCAAGAGCTTTACCGTCAACTATGTTTCTGCCGCTTGATGGAATAACAGCTCAAAGCCGCCACATCCTTGACGATGAAGTTCCTGTGCAAGCATGGGCCGTAAACGCATTATCAGCATCCTTAATTGGAATGCTTGTTCGAAACCATCGAGCTCGGTGACTTCGACAAGAATAACATCGACATCGTGATCATCACGTAGACGCACCTCAAGCCTGAATATAGCGTCTCTCTCGCAAGCTACCGGTTTGTGCTACTTGATCGTGATCGTGGTCGTGGAATCGCGATCGCCCTGCGCAACAACATCAACTGTCACAAGGCTCCAACTTCCAGCTGCGGTTTATCGAATCCATCCAGACGACGACCTGGAAGATCTCCATTACACCATTCTGGGCCCGGATACTCCCACCCGGTTGAGCAGATCCGGGGCCTACTCAACAATTGGCATCTTCATTTACTAATCATGTTTTGTGTTGTTGCATGAAGCACGTAATCAATTATAATTTTTGAAAATTGTAAATAACCTTCACACTTAGAAATTATGAATTATACATGAGACGTAATTCATGATTGTAAAAAGTCAAGGAACGTTAAAAAATCGTGTAAAACTGTTTCTCCTGAAACTGACTCATACGCAATTCGACGAAAGATGCGTTTGATTGAATTTATTTTCTCATCTCTTTCAATTCATTCTTATGTGCTAAAGGACGCTTGCATGTGTCGGTCTCAGGGAACAGACATTTACATGACGTTTTGGTAGTGTGTTCTTATCGTCATGCAAGCCTTGGAGTAGACAGCAATTTCTGCTAGAACCAAAGATTTGAAGAAAATTGAATAGAAGTAGTTTTAAAATTGAGCGTAGAGCTTTTGTTAGGCAGCATTTCGAAGCAAACGTATACATTTTTGCCACACACTCCCATGCGAGGTTGGTCAAGGCAGGAACAAATTCGTAACCTTGACGGTATTATATAGATAGTTGTGAGAAGATGGAAAGGGAGATGTTATAAAAATATATGCACCTATTATCATTTTGCTACTCCTCTTGGCTTTGATCTCATTCTATGCGTCTAGATTACAAATCAAATCATTCTTTATTTACCTATCCTATTGACTAGCGTTATACTGGGTAACAACACCATCTCCTACAACGTAGGTTTGGTTTAAAAGTGCTTATTACATTATCAGATCATCGGGAGTTTGCTGGCTTCTCAGGATCACATCCCTCTTCTGAAGTTATAATTACAGGGTGTGGCAGAAAATAATGCGAAAATTTGTTCTATTTCTTTCAAATCCCATTTTTAACTAATTCAAGCAATAATATCAACATTTTCGAGTGCAGTTATCTTTATTACGTCCGTTTAAACAAATTCATTCAATGCGTCTTCCATTTTTAGTAATAACATCCTCGAGTCGACGCCGGAAGCCAGAGCCTGCTTTTCGGACGTAGTCCTCCGACATTGACTGCCATGTGCGTGTTGTGGTTGACTTCAGGGTTTTCGCACTAGGGTGTGATGTTTTGTTGGCTCGTGCTTCAACATATGCAAAAATAGAATAATCCAACAGATTAAGATCTGGACTGCTAGGGGGCCACAAATCCTTCGGTCAAAACTTCATGTTATTGTTCAACCATTGTTGGGTTCGATTGGACGTGTGATACGGCGCTCCATCTTGCTGTAGGACAACGGTTTGGTCCTCGGAGAAGTTGGCCTTCACACAGTCCTTTAAAATACCGATAAACACTTCGGTATTGATTGTAACTCCAGCATCAATGAAAACAGGCGACATTTTCAAAGCGATGGACGCCACCAAGCCAAACAGCATGACACCAGCCGGATGTTTGGTTTGAAATTTGAATTTCACTTTTTCCGGAACGTTCTTCGTTTTCTGCGGTGAAATGAATCGGTCCGTGCGGCTGTTGGCCACAGCATCGATGCTGAAAAGCTTTTCGTCGGAGAACAGGATTATCATTTTTTCCATCTTCAACAAGGAAAGCAATCTCTTGGAACGAGTCACTCGTAGTTTCTTGACCCGGTCCGTAATCAAGTGGCGTTTCACTCTGACTCTGGAAGATGCATGCAGGTCTTCTTTGATGACTCTCCGCATGGATTTCTCCGAAATATTGGCTTCCTTTGCAAGTTTTCTTATGGAACGCACCGGGTTGCGAGCAATTTTTGCACGGACCGATTTGATCACGTTCGGCGTGCGTGCAAAGCATGGATGTCTGCTTTCCGGCTTCCGCCGCTTTGGACCATCCAGCAGGGACTTGTTTTTATGCGGTAAACTGTTGCCAAATGGCACCCTACCACCTTGGCAATCTCTTTCGGCTTCTTCTGGGCGAGCAACAAACTGGTGATCACTTCTTTCGCGAACATTTAGATGAAATTGAAATAAAACAAATAGAATGTTTGGATTCAACACTTGAAAGTGAACATAAACAAATTAGTCACTAGCTAAAGAATTAACCCAATACTCAAGTTTCAACATATTCGCATTATTTTCTGCCGCACCCTGTATATGAGCTTTTATTTTTTTTTATTGCCATTAATCCTGTTAATAATCATTTCTCATTCTTCTTACTCCAAATACTCGAAATTACTCAATACACGAACTCAAATCATCTCAATTTTGCAAACAAACACCTGCCCGGTTGAAGCTGGTTTTGAAAAACAGAAGGCTCATTCACTGTGTGCATATCGTTGAAATAAACACCAAACCACTTTCCATCAACCGGTGTGTCGGTCCCTTTTAACGATGACAGGAAAGAAAGGACCATTTCATAATTTTACACCTTTCTAGGTGGAAAATTTGCGGTGCGATATGTGTAGACTTTACGTTAGAGCGCAGTTTTGTTGGCTAATTTAGCTGGACAGCGCTGCCGTTGGGTCATATGAATATAGCAACATGATTTTGCACTCGTTTTTTCATAAACCATGCAACGTTGCTCGGATAACCAAAGGATCCGACGTTTCTCCAGCCGTCCCAGGAGAGCACGGGATTGAACGAAAAAGGAGTAGGTGAAAGCTGCTTTTTCTGACCGGAATCATATTCCATGGATACCAACTTAGGGTCCATTGAAATAAACAGCGAAAGAGTGTTTGAGTTTGGTCAGCTCACCTTGGGAACCAAGTGAGATGTTGATAATTAGAATGATACGCTTTGCAACAATTTACTTTGCCTCTGAAAGGAACATGTTGCGGATTCTGTGGTGCGGTTGTGGATAAAAATGAAAAGCCGGTAATGAGATTTACAGAAAACTACGGAATGCTTTCAGCTCACCATGCTTGAATGCTTTCAACAGTGCACTATGCTGTAAGGATGACGTGTCCAACTAACATTCCGGTTACGAGACATCTTGTAAACAACCGAGCAATCCACGTGGAACAATCTAGAACCCTTTCCCCCATCAAAATCGATCTGTTTCATCCATCACCATTATGCATGTAGTGAAATTCGACACGGATCAAACAAGGCCAATAATTGCCCTAACCCAAGAGCTAACCAACAACATTTGATTTATTCACACCAACGCCCATCGCCACCGAAACCTCAGCCCATACTCGATAGACCGATTGTGGTGTTGTTATTTATGGCCAAGGGTTGAATCTCCTGTCATCCATTTTCGATTTTCCCTTTACCACGTTCTTGCAGGTACGTTGTCAGTAGCAAACTGTTGTCGTTACTATTTGGGAGAACTGTAAATCATCTCAACCAAAGAAATGTTTCACTAACGTACGATTTAAATTTGCTTAGAGGAAAAATTGCTTCAAAACATATCCGTAAATGCCATCACTTCAAATTCAATTTTAAATTAAACCCGTCTTAAACGTAAGTAAATTAAGTAACGCTGCGATTGATTTTTAACAAAACGGGAGTGAAAGTGATTTCAATACCTTTCTGCAATTAAAGTAAAGAGCGTAATTTGTTTTTCTCCAAGAGAATTGCTCTCTGGACTCTCTAGAAATGGATGGCATGGTTCTTTTTACTCGGGTGCTGTCAGTTCAATCAAAGATGGCGTCGAAACAGCAAGCACTCCGCGAGCGTGTTGTACGGTTTTACGAAACGCATGGTCATCGTGGAAAAAAGTTCACGGTAGACCACTTTCAAGACGTTCCCGTGAGTACAGTTTACCGGATCCTGGCATCCCTAAGTGTGAAGCGGAAGGCCGGTAGCGGCCGTCCGGCGAAGATAATGATGAATAATAAGAAGAAAGAACCGTTGAAAAAGCTGTTCGACTACAAGGACGGAACGAGTTTGCATGACGCCGCCCAAAATTTCACCGAACCCTCAAGATGGAGACATCGTCTGTCGGAAGAAGACTCGTTCCCCGAGTACACGGACGAGCAGAAAGCGACCGTGAAATCGCAGTGCCGGTGGATGACGAAGAACTACCACGGGACGTTGCTCTTGCTAGAAAGTTACTCTCCGCTCTCGAAGACCCATATTCCAGAAATGACAGCTTTTATTCCAGCGACCAGTCGGCCAAAGCCCCCGAAGTAAAATATAAGTTTAGGCATACATTTGAAAAAAAAAAAAGTTATGCTGTACATGGCCATATCGAACAGAGGGATTTCAAAGCCGTGCTTCAAGCCAAGCGGTCTGGCCATCAATCAACAAGTGTTCCAGGAGGAGTGTCTTAAGAAAATTCTTCTGCCGCTTTTATAGGAGCATCTTGCGGATGGAAAGTACGTCTTCTGGCCGGACAAGGCGTCTTCCCATTATGCCAAGAAGACGCTAGAGTATCTTGAGCAGAAATTCCCGCTAGGACGCAGACCGCGTCGCGTGATACAGTTCGGTATGCACTAACCACTCTTAGGCACATAAGCCTGTGCGTACTCTCTAGCTTACTAACGTAGCTCTTGGTACTCAAGGCGGTGATCCATGCCAGCCCACCGTACCTAAGTATGGACAAGACGACACTGACCACATGTCATCAACAAATCCGACTATCTTCACCTGGATCAGAACTGAAGCCGTAATTCCTCATCGTACATCGTTTTCCATAACACCGGCCCCAAGATCGAACCTTGAGGGACGCCTGTGGTAATTTGGACACGTTTCTGGGCTGCCTCTTTTTTTATACCAGCTCGCGATTCTGGAAGTTACTTCCAAGAATCTTGTACAGGTACCCAGAAACCTGAAGGCGTTGGAGCTAGTCGGCGATAGCCACCCTACTGGCGCTTTTGAACGCATTTCTCACGCCAAGGATAACCACTGCACAGTATCATACTCCTCGCCTCTTGCACTGGATTACCACCTCAGCCATATTGGTGACGGACAGGATGGCATCCACCGTCAACTTCTTTTGGTGGAAGCCAAACTGGTTATAAGATAGACCGCCTATAGCCTCCGTGCATGTTGTCAGTCTGTTGATGATTTGCCTCTGGAGCACCTTACCCGCTGTATCCAACAGACATATAAGTCTATATGCCGATGGATCTCCTGGTGGCTTCCCTGTCTTTGGTAACAACACAAGGAACTGAATTTTCCAGGCATCTGGAAACATGCCCTCGTCCAGGCACTTTTGCATCACCACCCTAAACATTTCGGGATCCAGCAAGATAGCCGTCTTGATAGCTAGATAGCGAAATACCATCCGGTCCCGGCGCTTTGTTCACCTTTAGCGACTTTGCTATCACAATGAGTTCCTCATTCGTCACCGTCGCCTCGTCGCCGGCCGCTGTTGTGCCGTTGTCAATGCCCACGTGTTCACGGGTGTTCGGTTGAGCTGTCCACCCTTCCGTCGCTAAGACAGCGTTAAGATCTGGGATTCTGGAACGCAAATCTACGGCGGCGGGGGGCCATGGACTCGGGTCGTGATTCGAAAAGAGTCTCCCAACGATCACCAGCAGTAGCTCTGGTGATTGCTTGGTTGGAGCCGCCGATCCTCTGGTTTTGGCCATTACTACCCCACGGATTTGTATTGGCCTTCTCACACATGCCCTCAAAGCAGGCTTGCTTGCTGGCCTTTATCTCCCTCTTTAATACGGCCTTCGTGGCAACAAGCGCCCCTCTGCGCTCGATTCTCTGGGTGTCTGACCGAGCTCTTTGCATCCTCCGTCTTGCGTCGAGGCATGTTCTTCGGAAGTCGGAGATCGACTCCGTCCACCAATACACTGGCAATCTTCCATTCCTCGGTTTGACTTCCCTCGGCATGGTCGCATCGCACGCTCGTGTAAGTTTCATTACGAGTCGTGGACGTCCTCCTCCATCTTCAGGCGAATGGAGAAGATGCTCCTGCTTCTGCACGCTGCCTGGATAGTTGACGATACAATAACGAACCACCAAGTGGCAATGGGTGTAGCCATCATCCACCCTCCAATTATTAAACAGCCCAGGACTGCTGCAGGTTACATCGATGATCGATTCCGCTCCGTTTCTGTGGCAGTTACTCTTGGTACCCACGTTGGCTAGGTCCACATTGAGCCTAACCAAGGCCTCTAGAAGAATCTGGCCCCTGGGGTTGGTAAGGCGGCTCCCCCATTCGAGCGCCCGTTGAAGTCCCCACTTTTACCAACGGGTTCAGGCCAGTTATTTATTTATTTATTTATTTATTTATTCAAAATATACTAGTAGAGTAAGGACCCCTCCTTCTAAAATTCTACAATCGGATTTTATACGACCACATCTTAAATTCTAGATCTAGATTTTTTGAATAACTTTTTTCCTTATAACATATCTAATTTCTTCCTTATAGCCAATCTATACATTCTGCGATTGAACCGTCTGCGTGAATGAATGTTTTTTAATTCAGCTGGAAGCTGATTCCACAGAATAATTGCTCGCACAAAAAAATGTGTTCCTATAATGAGAAGTATTAAAGTGTGGCAAAACAAAACTTCTGGTTCGCGTGCCTCTAAAAGTTCTGAGTTTTTCAAACAAATAACTGGGACCAGTTAGCTCCGTTGTCATCCAATCGAGCAGCTGCAGAAAAACACTTCATTCACTTTCACAACCACGAAGCCTTCGTTTGTGGTAGACACAACGTCTTGAACCAGGTACTTGCCCGTCGTCCATACCACCGCCATATTGGACCTGTCCGTAACCCAGTTTCCGTTGCCGTCTGGGATGCGCTATGGATTGGAAATTAAAGCGATATCCCATGACGACTTGCGAAGTGTCTGATCCAGCAGTTGCTAGGCGGCCTCGCAATGGCACAGGTTTAGTTGGGTTACCTGCATTTCGATAGGCTTGTTGGAATTCCCTTAGCGGCCCGACACATGCCCCCCTCTCCCATGACTTATCGTCCGGTTTTCTGACGCACATCAAGCATTGGAGGGACCTTTGCAATCACGTGCCTTGTGACTAGTGCTGCCTCAATTTCTGCACATGTTGCACTTATCTGGGCCTATGCACTCCCAGGACATGTGCTCGCTCTCTAGGCATCTGAAGTATGCGTTCGGCGGCTGGTGTAGGCTTAGTGGGCATATGGACTATCCCACCTTCAACTTCGCCACTTTCAACGCCGTGTCCGCGTTGACTGCCGCTACCCTCATGGTTGCCTCCTGGGTCCCGTGTGGACCCTTCCGCAGACGTATGTCTACCGCAGCAACCTCGACCTTGCACTGTTCCTTTAGCACAGTGGAGATCTGGTCTGCCTCGATGATCTCATTCAGGTTTTTACACTGGATCGTTACTTGCAAGACGAGGGCGCGCATTGCCACACCCTCACCTAAGGCCTGCCTTGCCAGGTCTATATACGCTGGGCCTTTTAGCGTTGTCGCCTTCTTTAGCTTCCGGAGCATCTCGCCGGTGCGGGTACGGCGTATACTCCGCACGTAGGCACCTAGGCCTACCAATTTAGCGTCCCCGCGCATCGCTTTCAAGACCTCCGAGAACTTTGACGCCTCGGTCTTGACGATATGGGCCCTTCCGCGGTTACGCTTGCGGGCCACCTATCGCTTATCTTTTCTTTTTCATCCTATTTCCCTTTTTACGGACCTTATGCCAGTGGCTTTCCCTGCCACCGCCTGATGTCGTCACTCGTCCCCCTCCTAGCACTAGCATCTGCTTCTGTGCTAGTTATGGCTGTTGTCATTGAGACCGTGCCGCTCTGGCCCCCTTCGGCGCTTGAGACAACTCGCGCTGGGGCCACTCTCTTTGCGGCCAGCTGGAGCTGGTCACGAGGCTGGACCCTCTGACCCCGCCGCCACGTTCACGTAGGTTCGCTTCCCTACTGGCGGATTCTTCCGTCTGGGTCTGCCTTGAGGCTATATCCCTCGCCCTTTCGATGGCTGCTAGCCGTGCCAACTCTTTGACACTTTGCTCAGTTATGAGCTTGGCCGAATGCGTCAACGTGGTACTCGCTTTGAAGGAAGCCGTACTGCACTTCCATGAGAAATCACTGGAAAGTTGGATCAAATTGTCGGGGTTTCAGCAGGATTCGTTTTGGTAAAAATGCAAGTGTGAGTTACATACAGTACGAATTTGAGGAACGATTTAAATCAACAGTACGGATGCTGTTGTTATCCTTACGGTTGGTTCTTTGCTGACCCACATTTATGAACATCGATTTTCAACTTACTGTTCTCGATGGACTTCAATTTGTTTTAATTGAAACCTTTCGATGCCAACATCCATGCATATGGTGTTTTTCACGATACCCTTATGCTCAACAACGAACGGGCTCAGATGTAAATAAGAGTGTGTATGAGTTATCTCTCTTTCTTACTCACTCTCGCTTCTCTTTCTGCTAGTATTTTTTGTTTCGTTTATACTTGCACTACGAACTGCATCGCAAAAATGCAACAGATTTTTGCGCTGAAAATGCAATGCCAATGGTTGATAAAAAAAATATTCCGAAGAATGTTATGTTTTGGACGACGTAGGTAACTTCCTTCTTTCGAAATGTATGTCTATTCCCGGAATCGACCGATTCGAACATGACAAATAAATTTAAACATTATTTTGAATAGAAAGTGATGCTAAGTATTGCCACTTCTAGGAGAGGTATTTCTAAGCCATAGTTCAAGCCAGAGGACTATCAATTGCAGATATGTACCAGAACGAATGTTTGAAAAACATTTTGATCACAATCACAAAACATCGTTCCTGATTCCCATTCTATCCCATTTGTGCCCAAAAACGACAACCCGACAAATCTGCGCCAGTGTCGTCAAATCGAAAATTTCATCTGGGTTTGGAGCTCCTAGGTGTACAAAAATAATTGGAATTTCAAACAGCTGATTGGTAGAACCAAAAAATGCATTTTCAATTTTACATGAAGGCCGAACAATACTCTTGTTCAAACAGTAAACCAAAGCTCTGCCGAACAGCCGATACCGGACTGTTTTCAAATGTTCATTGATTTTTTCAACAATAGACAATGTATCTTTAATTTCAATAAATTAGAGCTTCAGACAGAAATTCCAAAATTTTAGTTGCCACCCGTTATGACCAGTGCAGTCGAGAATATTTACGAACCATCTAGAATCATTCCAAGACCCATTAGAGTTGCCATGCATCTTTTCAAATCCTTCTGTTTAATTTTAAATCACAACAACTCCTGGAATTAAGTTCTATGATCATTAAACTAGGTAAGTGCTTCACCGAGCTCTGAGGACGCTCCATGAACAGATGCCGAAACTTTCCGCTTTATGAAACCACGGCTCAAACTATGAGCAGCAGGCCTCAATGAAACATCCTGCCCTTGTGTTTGTGTGAGGCCTTCCCCCCTCACTCGGAATCCTGTTTTGCTTATGAAGACATATTTCATCTCGCTTCACTTTCGCAAAGAAGCGTTTTTTTAATGTCCAAAGTTTTCCGACAAACTTGTTCCGTACGGGTGGCATCATGCAAAACACGGCGGCAGCTCCTGAGGAACGTGGGTGATGATGTTTATGTATATGTTTTCATGCAAGGGCACCAGTTTTGAAAGTTTAAAATGATCTTTCATTGCACATGCACATTGGGAGGACGCTGCGAGAATAGTCAATATCCCGTTTGCTGGAAACCAGCAACAAGAGGGCAGAGAGGGCAACAATTCATATAATAATAAACTTTAATAACGTTTTTCCTCGGACAGTTACTTACCATTCGAAGAGGAGTTCAGTTTTCGGCTTCAATGGTTTTGCCTCCCGCCTAAGTCGAATCTATTCCAGCCAAGGAGGAGACAGTCGACCGTTGAAACACCAAACCAAAACGCCAAACTTTGCTCCGGAGCTTCCTGTCCGGTTGTCCCCCTCTCGGCTGAGTTGTCTCGACGAGCTTCAGCCTGGTTATTTCTCGTTTCCGGCGACAGAGGAACAGGACTCGCTGTGCTATCATTTCCAATTTCCCGTGAATATGTTGCATGTCGATATGCGGAGGGAAATTTACTCCCATGCAAAAGTCAGCAAAAGTTGCAATAAAATTTCTGCCTGCTCAGTGTCCATATCAACTATTTTTTTGAGCGGGGGAAAGAGATGAGACTTAAAAAGTGAACTCTCTGCATGCATTTCTTGGGCAGGCGGCTGGCTTGACTTTAAAAGTGGTGCCAGTTTCTGTTCTTTGGTTTCTTAATCTGTTTCGATTGATGCTTGTTGCATCTGATCCGTTTACTCGAATATTAGGAATTGCGTTAGCAGAGTTTTTCATTAGTGCCCGATTTAAAAGTGATACTTGCGCTTGAAATCTTCATTTTGACGTTCACTACGCCTTACGTCAAGGGTAGGATATGCAAATCTGAAAATAGCGTCCGTTACTAAATATCGTTATAAATTATCGTTATAAATAAGTTTATAATTAAATTAATTTTCGAAATATACAGTGTGTCTTACAATAGGTGTCACCTTTTTCAGTCTTGGGTAATTTTAACAGCGGAATTGATTATACCCGCTCTGAGTGTATTCTTTTGACAGCTTATCGCTGAAGATAAATAAGCGATTCCGTTTGTTTATATTTATCAGTTGCCATGAAAGCCATACAGGAGCATGTTTTGAAATTACATTTGCAAAAACTTAGACCGTGTCAGATATTCAATAGCCTTAAGCAGTTCGGAGTGAGTAAGCGTTTTGTTTTTCGCACCTTGAAACGGTTCAAGGAAACTGAAATTGTCCATATTCAACACAAAGGAGTTTGCAGATAAAACAAAGAAAAAGATCAAATTTGTGAGGGGCGAATAAGTCGAAATCCAGCCGTATCTGGTCGTAAATTGAGCAAACAATTTCCAATGTCCCCTGCTATGGCTAAGATATAGTTTTTAATTTGTTATTGACCTTGAATTCTCATATAGACCCTCAACAATCTATAACGCGATAAGGATTATTATCTCCAGGTCGATTATACAACCACAACCATCACAGCCAACACAAAAGTTGCTTTTTCATTTAACTTTTCAAACCAAACGTCCCTTTGAAGGGCCGCAAGATGATTTTAAAAGAGCGAATAAAAGAATTTTCTAACATATGGGTCAATAATAGATTTTTCGATGAAGTTATTACTAAATATGTGGTCAAGTGACGATATTCATTTCAGAGATGACGATACTGAAACTATTAAGCAACGCCCTTTGTTTTGAACCCTCTGTGGGATTTTTTCAGAATCGAGGATTGTTATCCTATGTTTTTAAGGATTCTCTGAAATTTGGAAAAATATCTCGTTAACTTCATTGGTACATATATTGATGAACTTCTTGATATATTTTTTTGCTTCTCTTCTAAACTTATCTCAAACAAGGTGAGATGAAAACCATGGACTTTTAATTCATATATGAGTTTGTGTCCCTGCTCAAAGTACGTTCTCTACTCATTTATAAAGAATGCTCCGTCGCTTAGTCAGTGATTATTTCTTGGATTCCAGGAAAGTTGTCTCATGAGAAAGCTATGTCCATTTAGAATCCGAAATAATAAAATCATGTGTATCTCGGTAACGGATGAACGTATAAATAAGTTTAATAAATCAAAACAAAGGTAGTTTACTGTTCTTTAAGAAAAAAAAATATCAAAACAAATCATTTCTATTAGTTTCAAATAAAAATTCGCACTTTCTTCTTTATTCCTCCAACAAAACGCTGCACACCTCCGGATTCAAGTTCCTTGGCACATTTGTTCAACATTTTGGTCATTTGAGTCACGTCCCGAGTCGTTTTCCGCTTTTCTTAAGCTTCCGCTTCATTAGTGCCCAAAATCTCTCGATGGGCCGGAACTGCGGGCAGTTGGGTGGATTGAAGTTTTTATCGATGAAATCTACGTAATTATCGCGGTAACACTGGATGACTTCCCGGCTGTAGTGCCAACTTGCCAAATCTGGCCAAATCTTCACGAGACCTCTATGGGCTTTAATGAAAGATTACTATCTTTTGAGGCATTCTTTCATGTACAGCTTCGAGTCCATCGTCTTATTCGTCACGAACACTTTAGTCTGTGCTCCGCAGCTGCATATCCCTTGCCAAATCATCAGTTTTTTTTGGCAAATTTCCCATAAAAGCAAACGTAAACTTCGCAGGAACATCTCCTCGTGCCGTCGCCATGTAGAATTTTTAGCCAGGAAGCCAGGTCCGAAATCCATTTTGACGTAGGTTTCATCGTCGATGAGCAGGCATCCTTGGTACTTCATCAAAACCTGCTGGTACAATTTCCTAGCTTGAGTTTTGGTGACGGAGCTTTGCTTCAACGTTCGGTTAGGTTGATGGCTGGCTCAATAAGAACGATATCCTGCACGCAAACGAATTCTTCGAACGGTACTGCGAGCAGCAGCGTATTTTTGTGTGATTTTATTATCGGATAGTCCAGGGTATGCTTTGATGGTTCTCAACACTTCAGCTTGCGGTCATATGTTCCACTACGACGCTTACCTTGAGGCACTCGAACCACGCTCTTGTGCTCCCTTAAACGTTTGAGCACATCATACACGGTTGTTTTGGCGATTTTCAACGTTTTCTTGCGATTTTTATTGCGGACCTCGTTGGATTATCAACGTGAGTTTGCAGTATTTTGTCTCTCCTCTCGGCTTCTATCTGGAATAACTTTTGACGCACTACACGAAATACCGTAATCATATATCACAGAAAGTGGGCGCCTATGTCAACAAGCCGCCGTAAAATAATTGCCGCTGCAAGACAACAAGTGATTCCTGATTATTACTGGACAGAACTTTATTCTGCAATTTTCTTTGCTAAAATTCTTGAAAGTTCTCTTATTCAGGCAGCCCCTCCTGATGTTCTAGCAAATTCACATCTAACAATCCAATTTTACATTGCAGAAACGTTTGGTAAGTTTTTTGCTGAGCTCGAAGCATTTGTTCAAGCCTCAATGGCGAGGAGAGATATTTTTCTGGGAGAATTTGTTGGAATCTTCTTCCTGGACATTTGAGAATTCATCTTTTGAGCTGCAGGGAAGTTTTACGTGAGCTTTGGGGCACTTTGGTCTTGAGATTCTGAGAAATTCTTGCTTAAACTACTAGGAAGCACTCCCTATAATTCTAGAAAGTTTCTTCCTGTTTTTCTAAGAAGTATCTAGATTCTGAGAGTTCCTGAGTTTCGAAAAAGCGTCATTCTGCAAATCTGGAATGTTTTATTTCTTACTTCCACGAAACTTCTGGGTAGTTTCATTGGGAAGCTTACTTCGGGACTTCTAGGAAGACCTCTCCTGCACTTCAGAGAATTTCCCTCTCTGGTAAGTGTCTTCCTGAAATCCGGGGAAATTGTTGCCTGAATTATTTTTTTCTAAATTTGCGATAAGCCCCATGACTAATATTTATCCGAAACTTTGGGAAAATCTCCAGAAATTCTTGAAATTTATTTTTAAATGTGTAAATTTCTGAGTAATAATTTTCTAAACTGTTAGAAAGTTTTCTCGTGAACTTTGGGAAAGTTTGTTCCTGAATTTCTAAAAAATTCTAATTGCTAAGAAGTTCCCCTTACGCTTCTGCAAAGTTTCTTTCTTTTTTTTGGAAAGGTTTCTTCTGAGAAGTTCCAATTAAAAATTTGGGAAGTTTTTTCCGGAGCTTTTGGGCAGTCCATTCTTGAACTTTGGAGAAATTCTCTTCTGATCTTCTAGGATGTATCAGCCTGACCTTAATAGAAGTTTGTTCATAATTTCATGAGAAAATATAGGTAGGGCCCTCGCTGGTTAGTGTCTTCCTAAACTTTTTGGAAGTTCCGGGGCTTTTTGTGGTTGTCACCTTCACTATCACTTTCACTTCACTTACACATCACCTGACGATTTTGTGCTATTCATGGTATCACCGTGATCAAACATGAACCTCCGTGAGGTGAAAATGATAGTGAAGTGAAAACCGTAGTAGCCATAAGTAAATCTACGGTATATGTTCCTTTTTCGGTGGCGTGATGGTGCCGTGGCAACCATAATAACACCGAGTTCATTGAAATCGTCACCTCGGATGAACTCTTTCATATTTTTCACTTGGGTGACATTCGTAATAAAGTTTTTTGATTTCACTTCGTTTTCACCGTGAAGTGAAAACCGTAATGCGCTCTTCCATCTTGAATTTATAGAAAGAACTTCAGAACCTCTGGAAACTTCAAAACTTCTAAGAAATCTTGTTCCCTAAAATTCGACCTGTTCTAAAGGGTGATACGGTCAAAATTTGGTCAAGGGAAAACGCGTGTAAATCGGTGAAATCGTTTATTTAAAAAATCAAATTAAATTTCTTTTTCAAGTTCAATTAGTATAAAATTCAGGAAAAATATTCAGTTAGGCTTCCGCTTTTCCAAATCCGAATTGCCGGGCCTTACGCTTGACCCCTGCCATCAGATTTTGTACAGCCACCTTGTCCACCTTCTTCGCCGCAGAAAGCCAGTTTGCCTTGAACTGCTGCTCGTCCTTAGCAGTTTTTTTGGTCTTCTTTAGGTTCCGCTTGACAATAGCCCAGTATTTCTCAATTGGGCGGAGCTCTGGCGTGTTGGGAGGGTTCTTGTCCTTGGGAACCACCTGCACGTTGTTGGCGGCGAACCACTCCATGGCCTTTTTACCGTAATGGCAAGATGCCAAATCCGCCAAATTTCTTCAGGAAAGGCAGCAGACGTTTATTCAAACACTCTTTCACGTAAATTTCTTGGTTGACAGTCCCGGAAGCTATGAAAATGCTGCTTTTCAAGCCACAGGTACAGATGGCTTGCCAAATCAGATATTTCTTTGCGAACTTTGACAGTTTCGTGTGCTTGAAAATATCTGCTACCTTTTCCCTTCCTTTTGCCGTATAAAACTCCTGTCCCGGAAGCTGCTTGTAGTCGGCTTTGACGTAGGTTTCGTCGTCCATTACCACGCAGTCAAACTTCGTCAGCATCGTCGTGTACAGCCTCCGGGATCGCGCTTTGGCCGTCGTATTTTGTTTATCATCGCGATTTGGAGTCACTACCTTCTTGTAAAGGGCGATACGGTCAAAATTTGGTCAATATCAACTTGACGTATTTCTTTCAATTTTGCATTTAAAAAACCTGAACACCCCTCATTTAGAAGGTGTGTGTGTGTAAAATGTTGCTCCTATTTTGATTTTGGAATTCACTCTTCAGTTGTCAAAATGCCGTCCAAGCAAGAAGAGCAGCGTATCAAAATTTTGCTCGCGCATCGCGAAAATCCGAGCTACTCGCACGCAAAGTTGGCAAAATCGCTAAAAGTTGCCAAATCAACCGTTACAAATGTAATTAAAGTGTTTGGGGAACGTTTGTCGACAGCCAGGAAGTCTGGATCGGGGGGAAATCGAAAACCGGAAGCCGCTGAGACGACAAAGAGAGTTGCCGGTAGTTTCAAGCGAAACCCTAACCTATCTCTCCGAGATGCCGCAAATAAGCTGGGTGTATCGTCTAAAACCGTGCATCGAGCCAAAAAACGAGCCGGACTATCGACTAACAAGAAGGTAGTGACTCCAAATCGCGATGATAAACAAAATACGACGGCCAAAGCGCGATCCCGGAGGCTGTACACGACGATGCTGACGAAGTTTGACTGCGTGGTAATGGACGACGAAACCTACGTCAAAGCCGACTACAAGCAGCTTCGGGGACAGGAGTTTTATACGGCAAAAGGAAGGGGAAAGGTAGCAGATATTTTCAAGCACACGAAACTGTCAAAGTTCGCAAAGAAATATCTGGTTTGGCTAGCCATCTGTACCTGTGGCTTGAAAAGCAGCATTTTCATGGCTTCCGGGACTGTCAACCAAGAAATTTACGTGAAAGAGTGTTTGAATAAACGTCTGCTGCCTTTCCTGAAGAAACACGGTTGTTCCGTACTGTTTTGGCCGGATTTGGCATCTTGCCATTACGGTAAAAAGGCCATGGAGTGGTACGCCACCAACAACGTGCAGGTGGTTCCCAAGCGACAAGAACCCTCCCAACACGCCAGAGCTCCGCCCAATCGAGAAATACTGGGCTATTGTCAAGCGGAACCTAAAGAAGACCAAAAAACTGCTAAGGACGAGCAGCAGTTCAAGGCAAACTGGCTTTCTGCGGCGAAGAAGGTGGACAAGGTGGCTGTACAAAATCTGATGGCAGGGGTCAAGCGTAAGGCCCGGCAATTCGGATTTGGAAAAGCAGAAGCCTAACTGAATATTTTTCCTGAATTTTATACTAATTGAACTTGAAAAAGAAATTTAATTTGATTTTTAAATAAACGATTTCACCGATTTACACGCGTTTTCCCTTGACCAAATTTTGACCGTATCACCCTTTTAGTCGATAGTCCGGCTCGTTTTTTGGCTCGATGCACGGTTGTAGACGATACATCCAGCTTATTTGCGGCATCTCGGAGAGATAGGTTAGGGTTTCGCTTGAAACTACCGGCAACTCTCTTTGTCGTCTCAGCGGCTTCCGGTTTTCGATTTCCCCCCGATCCAGACTTCCTGGCTGTCGACAAACGTTCCCCAAACACTTTAATTACATTTGTAACGGTTGATTTGGCAACTTTTAGCGATTTTGCCAACTTTGCATGCGAGTAGCTCGGATTTTCGCGATGCGCGAGCAAAATTTTGATACGCTGCTCTTCTTGCTTGGACGGCATTTTGACAACTGAAGAGTGAATTCCAAAATCAAAATAGGAGCAACATTTTACACACACCCCTTCAAAATGAGGGGTGTTCAGGTTTTTTAAATGCAAAATTGAAAGAAATACGTCAAGTTGATATTGACCAAATTTTGACCGTAGCGCCCTTTAAGGCTTGCTTCATTTCGAATTGGAAAAAACTTTTGCTCATATTATGGCGCTTCTGGTGGACGGATTTGGAAGTTCTTGGCGCCCACGTGTTGGGAATTTTGTCAGCTTCACGTATGTATTTTTGACATTCCGCAAATCGACTGTACTTTGTAAACAATCAACATGGAAGCCGAAAGAAGGGAAAAAAAAGTGCACAGTTATTTGGAAAATCCATTGTGGTCTGCATCTAGGCTAGCTAAACAGCTGAAATTGCCCCGAAATACCGTATGGCGCGTTATCAAACGGTATAAGGAAACATTGACGACGATTCGGAAGCCTCAAGCCAATCGTCGGAGTGGAACTGTCGACCGGAAACTGCGTGGTAAGATTTTGAAGACGATTAAGAGGAATCCTGATCTGTCGGACCGTGATTTGGCCAGAAAATTCGGTGCTGCCCATAGTACCGTGAGGAGAACTCGACTCTGGGAAGGAATCAAGTCGTATCGAGCTAGCAAACAGCCAAATCGGACCATAAAACAGAATAGTGTGGCCAAAATCCGAGCTCGGAAGCTATACGACCAGGTGCTGACCAAGTTCGACAAGAATGGTATGCAGAGAAAGGGGTCCATGTTGTTCCGAAAAACCTTAACCCATCCAACTGCCCCCAGTTCCGCCCTATTGAGAAATACTGGGCAATCATGAAGAGGAAACTCAAGGCAAAGGGAAAGGTTGTCAAAGACATCAATCAGATGAAGACCTGGTGGAATAAGATAGCTAAAACGATGGGCGAAGAAGGTGTGCGCCGCCTAATGAGCTGTGTTACAGGAAAAATTCGAGAATTCCTTCAAAACCGTGACGAATAATTTTATCTGTATTTTTTCTTAAAAGATTGAAGAAAACGCTTGATTTGCATAAAAAAAGATCTTGAATTCAATAAAAAATAACTGAAATACAGGCAATTGTTTTTGTTCCAATTCTATCTGAAGCAAGCTTTAAGATGTTCTCTACAGATTTTTGGAGAAGTTTTCTCCCGAACTGCTGGAAAGTGTGACCTTGAAATACGCGGTTGTATTGTCCTGCATATTTTGGGATATTCCTTCTTGAACTACTAAGATGTGCTTTATACAGAGACCGAAATTTTCGCCTACTTGAGAAGAAAAACGTCCTTTTTCACCCGCTTGAAGAAACAGATGAGAATGTGAGAAGCGAGAGACTATCATACGCTCACAGCAGTTTTCGCGAGAGAAGCAACGGCGATTTATAATTTTCGGAGAGCATGAGTAGCTGATAAATCGTTTCTTTTTCAATGAATGCCGATAATTATTTTTCACTTACTTTTTGACACCTGAAAATGCACCAGTCTTCATGCTCCTATACGATATGCGATGTTTTTAGGGAAAAATGTGACATGAGAAAATATTATCGTTGAATTTTGGAGAGAGAAATTTTCGCATATGCAAGAGAGAGGATAATGAATTATCGGCAAAAAAAGAGAGATGAAAATGTGAACGGTTCGCTACTCATCGACAACCTGCTAGAGAGAGAGAGCATGGTTTTGACCCAGCTGAGTGAGAATTTCAATCTCTGGCTTTATATATTTTTGAGAAGTTTATGCCTGATCTTCACAGGCGTGTTTCAGTCAAGGAAATCTCTTCTGAACTTTTTAAATTAATTTTCCTGAAGCTTTGGGAAGCCACCTTCTGTACTTTTTAGGATGTTCCCCAAATACTGAATAATTTCTTTCTACACGTCTAGAAATCAAGTATGAATTTCATAAACCACTTGAATTCGAGGGTTGATTCCCAAACCCAAGTACACATGTACTAAAAGCATGCGCTGCGAAGCACTTTAGAAAAAATAAGTCAGAGTCTAAGGTTAGTTTCAAAAGTTCATAAAGGTTTACTGTTGTTCTAAATCTCCGTGCTGCCGCCGACAGGGCTCGAGAGCCAATGTTAGGATCACAAAAGTAATAGTATTGATACGAGAAAATAAAATCTACTTTTTGGCGCATCCTTATTCCGATTCATGAGACGAATCTTAATGAATTGAGCTCTAGATTAGTTTCCTACCACTTCTACTTAGCATTTGTTTTGCTGGCTCCACGCCACAAACGCCTCTGTCGATGTCCACATTAGTTTTAATCAGTTCGATGAGCCATTCAGACTGCCTGTAATTGGTTTTGTTTTTAATAGGATTAGACATTTATTTTGCAAAATGCAACTTGTTGTTCTGTTACCTCATTTGTAAAAAAATTAATGACTTAGGGTATTTCTTACCTTCTTCAGCCAATAACCACTAACCGATGAAAAACAAACTCTAACTGGACAAAATTTGACAGATCAGTTACTAGTTTTTGAGCGGTCGATTGATTAGACCAACTCCACAAAATTACCTAAACAATAATACCTAAACAGTAATACCTAAGCAGACCTGTCGAGCAAAGTGACGTCCGGACTTCTGTAATTAGCCCCATACTTTCATACCATACTTATGACAATCCAACGTCCAATGAGAACAGCAAGTGTTGCATCAAACGATTTAGCGTAGTCTACGTCAACCGGTTGTGTGTTATACACAACCCAACTGAGTTTTTACAATTCTGAAAAAAGATTCTAATGGTTAATAATTGCTGGAAATATTTTCAATTAAAAGGTGCACAACTTCCGGTAATCTGACTAAAAATAACTAAGCTACTAAAGTTGAAAAGCTAACCACTCTTAAATGTACAAAATCTGGCTACACTTCCTTCAATTCAATACACTCAGCCACAGCATTAGCAGCAGCGAGTAAACCTTTCCGGATTTGTTTAAATTTCGGCTTTTCTGGTAAGCTTCATCGGTGCTGAGAGACCGGCCAGAACCATTGCCACCATCCAGTCCACTGACAGTGGATTTGGCACCAACGTACTGTATGAAACCCGAACGGGAGATTCCATTTCGGTCAGGAATTATACACGAAATGCGTTTATACTCGGGTACAGTTTTCCCTCCCATCGCCCACAGCTCTCTCTGGCTCATCGTCCAGAACATCTGCCGTCGAAACGAGTGCCACTCTACTGCAGCAGCGGCCTGACGGTACCAATTTTTGGGAATTCCTGCCACCCCCGCTCCACCGAAAACATATCGCAGCTCACAATAATTCCTGAATAGGCACCGTACGGACAAGTTTGCTCACATTGGACTCTCCCAGCGACCCCGGCATAATTTGCTTGTATCGGACAGTTCGTGTCTATTCAAGAAGAACGTTATAAATTTATTTAAATAGCACCAGACGGTGCTGCCTGCAACACCCAGGGATCGTTTGGGCCATTCTGTAGATGCAGTTCTTTGCAGGGTATCCTGTGAAATTGTCTGCCGGTGTGACCTTCCGTCCCGCATCCACAAAGTGCAAAAACACATGCATAAACTTTCCCTCAGTAAAATGCAACTCTGCAAATGGTGTGGCAGCGATTCAGCAGCAGCAGAAAAACAGTTCGTTCTCATTATTGTTTGTTCAAGTTTCTTGTTAGGACTTTTTTATTTTGGCCATTGCCTCGTAACATGATTGCCGAGTTGTGCAAGTTCGGCAGTAGATTTAGCGATTCCGGAGATCATAAACACGCCATAATTATGAAACATGAAGTTTAATTTTCCGTCGTTCCGCCTCGGGTCGTCACTCTGCAGAACGCAATTTTAATTTGTACAATACTTGACTTGTGTAGTTTTGCGGTGTGGTTTTCGTGTTCTTTTCATGAATTTGAGAGCAAGTCTTTTTCTCGTTTAGGCCCGCTGCTGCAACGACATTATGTCGTTGGAATAATTTTAAGAACTTTGTAACTGTCTTTAATGATTCTTAAAAAGGCAATAAAAGGTATAAATTAATGTGATTTGCATACCACCCTTGATAATTAAGTTTTATAGCAGAGAAAATGTTTGAGCTGATGTGTTTTGTGTTTTTTTTAGGATGGAAATTTGCGTTGAGCAACTTTCTTACAATGTTGAGTCATGAAAAAAAGACGAGTTCCTCAGTGGACAGAAAAGGATCGAAGATTTGAACAGCATATGAATTATTACTGCAGCCTATGGGTTGATGGCTCCATGACTAAATCTGTAAATATATGAATATTTACAACATAATAACATACCAATGAATTTGATTTTTTGGTAGAAACGCGTGTCCAGAAATAAATGTTGTATCATCACATGAACGTTATAGGCAAACAAATCACACGCCCTTACGTCCAAACTTTCGGATCTTTGGCTTGACTCCTGCCATCAAGGTCTGGTTTTGTGAGCTTTTGTACACTTCTGATTGAAGTTTTGAACCAATTTTGGCTCTCTTTCCATTTTCCGACAATTAACTTGCAATATTGCCCACCATTTCTCGATCGGTCGGAGCTCTGTGCAGTTTGGAGGATTAATGTCACTAGGTACCAAAATGACATAATTTTCAATGTACCATTTCTTTGTCACTGTTGAGAAACGTTCGCATTTAAAAAATGGACAAAAGTTGCGGTTTTTCATGGGTTTAGCTTTACCTGCACTGACAAAAATACCCATGCAGCATCAATCATAGGAACCCATGAGTCAGCAGACAAAATTTGACAGCTCGATCAGTCGAACTCTAACCGTGATGGCAAAAACAGTCAAGCAACTCCGTTAAAAACGAAAACGGACATCGTGTGGAATTTTATGGATGCTGAATAAGATGGTCAATTCGATTTTCCCGGGGTATCACTCACGTCAACTTTAAAACCCCATAACTGCAGGAGTTCAAAGCAGCTATCCAACGCATGAAATCCAACAAGACTCCCAGGGTCTGTCGCATATCAGCAGAGATGCTCAAAGCTGACACAATTGCACTTTAAATAATACTTCGTCGTAGTATGATATCCGCCATTTGTGGGCGAATGCAGCGGGTGCTCTTCTCTAGTATTGTGGACCATACTATAACGAACCCGAGTAACACATCTTCATTATTTTATGTTGAGTAAGTTTCTATACAACCAAATCTAGTAAAATAAAAGTATTTTCAACCGTTAGAAAACTTGTGTGAAGCTTGGGAACCGCCAAGTAATCAATATGAGTGTAGTCATCCTTGACCTTCCAGTTGCTTGACAGCCAGGGCTACAGAACGTCACGTCGATGATCGACTGTTCTCCATTTCTGTGGTAGGTTCTCTTCGTACCGATGTTGGCCAAGTCTTCATTGAGCCTAGCCAGGGCCGCTAATAGGATCTAGCGCTTTAGGTGGATAAGGCTACTCCCCCACTTCTGCGCCTATGCTGAAGAAAACTCCAATTTAGCTATCATGAAACCCTCGCTTGTGGTTTAAATTACTTTCTGAACCGGGTAATCACCCATCGTCCATGCCGCCACAGTGGACCTACTTGTAACCCAGTTGCCGTCTCCTAAAAGGCCTGCTGAGTTACCTCAAAGTGAGTCAGATTTAGGAGGGTTCTTGCATTAACCAAAACATCACAGTAGACTGATTTAGGAATGTTCGGAATGCGTAGCGGTTCCATTTGAAGTGTCGAAGTGTTCATAAGTTTTCGTAACAGAGTTACGATCTGAACGTCTGATCTTCTGCGAAAGATGAGAGATTGATCATTGTTGCAGCTTCAATCCGGGATAAGGCATCGGCTATTGCATTGTCCATACCACTGATGTGGCGAATATCTGTCGTAAACAAAGAAATTTAACGAAGATATCTTTCTTCATGCGGAAGTCTACTGGAAGAATTGGTACCCAGAGCACTAGTGAGTGGTTTGTGGTCAGTAAAAAAGACAAATTTCCAACATTCCGGAAAGTAGCGAAAGTATTTCACTGCCAATTTCATAACTGTCAATTCTGTGTCCAAATGTTGATTATCTCTTTTGTGCCTCTGAAAAAATTTCGTAATAGAATCCAAGTGGTTGCAAATTGCTGAAGAACAGCTCCAGCTGCGGTTTTTGAGGCATCGATCATTAACGCTGAAATTTTGGTTTTTGAGTAATGAAAAAAAAACAGATTCCGCCATGGGATTTTTGCACCGTTCGAATGCTAATAGAGTATTCTCGTCCCACAGTAATTTTCTGTTGTCGTTTTTTTCTTTTATAAGGGAGCATTTTTCAAAGTTCTAACTGTTGATCGACAGCTTTTGGAATAAACCACTTGTATACTGTTCTGGCAGCTCTGGCCGTACACATACATACGCGCCGACGACGAAAACATGTTTGATGATATATGGTAAGAAGAGTAGAATAGAGAGAGAGAGAGAGAGAGTGAGCGAGAAGGATATACGTCAAAGGTAGTAGAAAACAATAACAAACAGTGAATTGTTTAGTGAAAGAGTTCGATAGAGGTTAAGGAAATTAGTTGAAAGTTAGTTTAAAGTCAAATCGAGTTAAATTGAGTGGAGTTCCGTGCGCTAAATTTGGTTGGAGCGATGCGCAACACAGGAGCAGCGGTAGAGTGGGGAGTGCATCACGCTGAACAAAATACGTCCAAACTACGTCTCACTCGTAGCAGCTGACCGAATAGAAGTGAACGGTACAGATGGTGCCTGAACCTGTACCGGCGCGTCCCACGAAGCATTCACGGGAACAGTATAAATTCAACATTCGACGTAGGACTAATAGACAGTGTAAGGACAGACGGGGCAAGTTTGAAGAAAACAACAATAATAATTAATTGCAATAAATTCATAAATAAATTATAAACAGTTATTTTCGAAAACGAGGTAGAAGCAGGTTGTGGACGGAAGGCAAACTAAAAATTGTGAGTAAGAAAAACCATCGACACTTTGACCAAAAAACTTGATAATTATATTAAAATTAAACTCCACGGTTTGATCATCCTAGCGATAGATCAAAAACGGTTGTGTTTTTACATCCGACCCTTGATCCGAACAGTACTCGGTTCTGAATAATTTGAAACGGCTTGAACTCGTGACGGCAGCGGACGAATTCCGTTTTCATTCTCCAAATATCCGAGAAATTCAACATCGCTTTGTGCGAATGTGCTCTATGCTACGTTAACAGGTCGTGCACATGTGGAACAGGGCAACGATCAGGAACTGTCACCCTAGTCAACTGCCAAAAATCATCTTCACTACCCAGTTTTTCTTCGGTACGCAATACAGTGGACTCGTCCAACTGCTACTCGGCGGACGGCAGATTCCCAACTCCATCATCAGGGGAAACTCCTCTTTAGCTGTTTTTAGCTTTTCCGGATGCATCCGACGGACCTTCGACGCCATTGAAGGACATGTTTTGACGATGTGATGCGTAACATCATGTTGAGTATTGTTTTGCATTGGTGCTGGTAGTGTAACTAATGGAATTCCGTGAGCAGGCCGTGGAAAAGGTGGTTAAGGTAGTTAGATGTGGAACGTAGTAGTCGTTACCGGCTGAAGGCATATTTGTCGGCGAATCGATTAGGGTTTTGTTACGTAGATCAACCAGTAGCCCAAAATGGGCCAAATCAGCATCGGACAGCTAGTAACATAAATCGTCGGCTTGAGAACGATGCGCCTACCTCCGCCGATTCAGGAGAGCGTTGATCTCACACGATTACTTGCAACGTTTGGCTTGCAGTTCAAATTTTCGGTGATAGGAACACAGTTCGGCTGCTTGACTGTTGTTTCTGGAACAAGATGCCGAACGAGTTCTACGACTACTAAAGCCCGATTCGAAGTAAATTTTGACGTATTCAAGTGATCATAACTCAACACTTAAACAGCAAACACGGTAGATCGAAACGTCAAACAAAATGAAATTTTTTCAGCTTTCAAACGAGATATGACAAGTGATTACATTTCACCGTTTCGAATATACTGTCCCACTTCACTTGTTATCGATGCCATCATGATCTACACAGTCGCTGGTGACACTGTACTGGCGAACTTATTCCACTTTAAACGCATTTGTTGTGCATTTGTCACTTCTTCTTTTCCCTTTAAGACCCATAGGCGGTGAGCATCCTCGAAATTTTCGCTGACAATTGTTCAATATTTTCGATCCGGTCTGAACTCGGGGTGAATTCGGAGGGTATTCGTTGTATCGAAATTAACATTGTTTTCAGCAACCATTCTAGTGCCACCTTAGAATAGTGGCAGATGGTTAGATCCGGCAAAAACATAACGTTCGTCTTGTGTTGCGAATGAAGGGTAAAATCCGCTTTTTCTGACACTCTTTAATGTAAACCTTGGGTGTCGTGTGTGGAATGTGATGAAAGCAGATTTAACCGTTGGGTAAATTAATGAAAATTTGTGGATTTAGTTCATAGTGCATTATTTACATCCTGCAAGTTTTAAAGTCCTGTGATCAAAACTCGCGGAAATGGAGTCGAAAGAACAGCTCGTGCGTGATAAAATCTTGCGCATTCATCACGAGAACAAGGATCTCTCGCATCGTTCCATCGCTAAAACGTTGGGAATCGCGAATTCCACGGTGTCGCGAGTGATTAAACAGTTCGAGGAACGGTTGACCACCGATCAGAAGCCCAGAAGTGAAGGAAAAAGTATTCCGTACAACACCAAAAATCACAACCGCGTAGTTGGGGCCTTCAACCGAAATCGAACGCCTCCGTTCGGGATGTGGCTAAAAGCTGCACCTAAGCCGAAGTTTTGTCCAGAAGGCCAAAACTAAGGCTGGGCTTCGAACGTTCAAGGTACAAAGGCCCCTAATCGCGACGAGAAGCAGAACAAGTCCGCCAAAACCCGTGCCAGGAAGTTGTACCTCAACATGCTGACGAAAGTTGAATGCTGCATCATGGACGACGAAACATATGTGAAGGCCGACTTCAAACAGATCCCCGGCAACCTGTTTTTCACGGCCAAGGATAAGTTCAGCGTTCCGGAGCATGTCCGCACTCAGAAGATGTCCAAATTTGCGAAGAAATTCCTGGTTTGGCAAGCCATCTGCACGTGCGGGAAGCGGAGTGCACCTTTCGTGACCCAGGACACGATGAACGGACAGGTGTACATAAAGAGTGCCTCCAGAAGCGGCTGCTTCCTCTCCTGAAGGCCCACAACGTCCCAACAATCTTCTGGCCGGATTTGGCCTCATGCCACTACTCCAAGGACGTGCTGAAGTGGTATGCGGACAATAAAGGTCAATTTCGTGCCGAAAATGTTCAACCCTCCCAACACTCCGGAGCTCCGCCCCATCGAGAAGTACTGGGCGATTATGAAGCAGCACCTTCTTAAACGACCTAAGGTAGTGAAGACAGTCGAGGAACTGAAGAAAGTATGGGTTTACATGCAAAAAACGGTTGATTCACAGGTTGTGCAGAATCTTATGGCCGGGGTTAAGGCCAAGGTGCGGGCATTTGCGTATGGACTGTAAATAAAATACGAGTAAAATGGTAAAATGAAGTTTAATAGTTATTTCTCAATCCCTGAAAATTTGATGGCAATCGGATGAAAACTCGAATTTTGCGAATCAGATTTTGGAGGCGGCAATTCTCGTGGACACCCTTGTGGCAGCGTTCCGTCACTGATGGTCGAACCAGCGTTCCAATATGTTCAGGCATCCGTTGTAGAAACAAAATTTTGAGAAGTTCTTTGCTCACGTTCAAGCCGGCAGCTAAGTTTTGCATTTTGGGTTGAAGATGAGCCGGTCGCATATCGCCAAGATCCGGTCAACCTAGCAAAAGTTCTAGGCGGATTTTCGGTGAAAGGGCGCACTGAGAAATATACCGCAATCCTTGATTTGCTTGTAAGGTACACCGGGGGAAGTGAATACAAGATTTCACATAGTTCAACTTCGACATCATGTGTAACTCTCAAGAATGCATTATTATGTTTGTGTGTAATGTTGCGGGAATGTGTGAGTATTATGCATAAAATGATGATAAAACATTGATATTTGGACTTCACAAAAAGGTGTACGAACGACTTACAAAATATGGATGGATGGTCCACTCACCCCAACGGTTAGGGGTAAGTGGATCATCTGTATGTATGGTCATTCATATGCGGATAAAATGTAATGAAACACGTTCAAAGTTACCAGAATACCACAAAATTGCTTTTGTGGTGATTGATTAAGTCACTTTTTGGAAAAGGGTTGTCCAGATACCACGTAAATGTATTGATTAATATCTGAATGAGAATCGAATAATAGAAAAAATGTTTAGAACAACTCAAGGAAGCTTTATTGATACGTATAAACCATACTATCGATTGAGTACAGCGAAACTAGATAATGGCAAAGAAAGTCCAATTCTTAAGACACACTGGTACTTCTTCAAAGTTAGTCGCAATAGTAATTTGACAATTGATCTTCTTCGACACACGTTGCTCGGACGTTTTCACAGTCTGAGAGCCTCTGCTGATGTAATTACTTCGGCTCCGGGCATACTTCTCGGCCTTTTTCCTTCGATGCTGTTGAATTCTGCTTCACATGTTCCAACGGGATTTGCTCGAGGATCCATCAGCCGAAAACGCTTTATCTGCTTGCACACTGGGTCTTCAACATTCTCGCGACAGTGATGACTGTTCAACAGCCATGCTGAGGCATGCGTGAAAACGTTTGAATCTTTCGAGCGCCCCAGGTTCATATTTCTCATCTGGAATCACTTTGTCTGGAAAGGAAAAATCCCAGCTTCTTGAATCCGCTAATAATGTTAGTTTGTCAAACTGCGTCCATGATCGAGAAATAAGCAGAAGAAAATACTGATTTTGAAGCCTTCCACACCGTAATTTTACGTTGCCAGCAATCAGTTTTTCGTCATACTTATGCTTAAGAGATTTAAAAACTGAATGATCCATGGGTTGAAGCATGGCTCGTGTGAGGCGGAAGTTTCAAAATCACAACTTTTTCCCTGCATTGCTGTTTCAATCAACCCCAGCTGGTGTGCGATGAATGCCCGTCATAAATTAAAACAACTGGTCGTTCCTTCGGGATCACTCTCAGAAATTGGCGTTCAAAGCAATTGGTGAATGTCTCCGGGTCCATCCATCCGTTAGGCGTGGCTGCGTAAGCTAATCCAGGAAACTCGTCTTCCTTCGATGCCATCCAGCTAGTCCACACCGCTTTTTGCTTTGAACACGATCAGTGGAGGCAGTTTTCCACCAACTGCGTTGGCACCCGTTAACACGGAAATATTCTCCCTCGCAGGTCCTGCTGTAACGCGATGTGCTGCTTCTTCCCTTCTCTACCATCAACTTTTACACGAGTTGGATCAAGACAGAAGCCAGATTCATCCACGTTATAAATGCGTTCTGGAGGCACTCCGTGGGCGACTTTCTGGACCAGTTGAAAATAATCAGCCATAACAAACGGATCCACATTCCTCTTCCGGGCGATCTCAACAGCTTGAGGCTCTCTTTGGGACAATCCATGGCGTTTCTGAAACTGCAAAAGTATTCGTCTCCGGTACAGAGTTCTTGAATGGGTTTTAATTTCGTTTTCAGTCAAGTACCGTGTGATAGCCTGTAGAACTTCAGCCTTGGACAACCCGAAGCCCCATCTCCATCGTTTTAATGCAAGATGCGATGTTAGATTCTACGGCTTTCGGAATCGCAGTTGGTCTTCCACCTGTAGTGCTTTTTACGCCTCTTTGGCCATTCACGCGTTTTTGAAGGGTTGATCTTGGGATTCCATAGCATCCCGCAGCCTGGGACATCGACATTTGATTATTTTTAACAGCTTCAATGGCAGACTCTAATGACACTTTAGAATATGCAGATGCTGGTCTTTTTTAACGCTACGCGCGAGCCATTATTGGCTGTAAAAGTGTCAATAGTAAATTAAACACCACATCTAGACCATAAATCAACCAAATCTCCACACGAATAATGGTATCATTTGAAATGAACGAAATATGAATCCACTTCCCCAGTGGTAGCAAAACTTCGGAAGTGTATCATGTTGAATTTAAAAACTATGATAGAAACAATGAACTGTTATTGCCGCCCAATTTGTTGATTAACTTATCAATAGTTACCTGCAAAACAAAACAATGAGAATAAACTTCTGTTTAAACGGTGCAGGAGAGCTTTTTCACTACGGCGCAAACTAACTTTTTCGAAGCCGGAATGACGTTTCGTGTAAACAACTATGCTAGTGTGTGTATATGCTCGATATTTTTGCTGTGTTGGTGCTAGTGTATCGTTTTGAATCTATGCTTCATTTTCGTGTTAGTTATTATTGCGAAATTAAGGCACTACTATTTTAAATAATCACATGATCCACTTACCCCGATGGTACACTTCCCCCGGTGTACCTTACTCATCTTATTGCAGGGGATTCGATACCAAATCGGTAATGAGCCATATAACCGATTGATCGAGTTCTGCAACGATATGATGTAATTTAAGTTGAAATGAGTGATGTTTTGCAAGTAAGCTTAAATAATTACCTTCCATGGAAAATTTATCAAGAACAATTATGCTGCTTTAGAAATGACAATAGGCGTTTTTGGAGGCATTCTTCGATATAGATTACACTGCTAATATTCCCAGTTGAGATGATGATCCGTGCATAAATACAGATGGCTTACCAAACGAGATCTTTTTTCGCAATCTTCTGTACTCTTCAACCAGACTCTAGGCTTCCTCTGTCCTTCGTAGTGTACAATTTACTGCCAAAAATTTGTAAAAAGTCAGCCTTCACGAATGTTTTATCGTCCTGGGCATAAGGCAGCCTGGATGTTTGGTTAATAACAAATCATATAGCTTTCGGGCCCGACTTTTCGCTTTTTCAAGCCCTATATCATCTCGGCGAGGTTTCTTCTGGGCTTTGAATGACCTCAGTCTACATCTCACTTTAATGTCCTGAGCACTAACTACATCTGCTTTTTTGGCAACATCTCTGACCGACATGTTGAGCTTCTTCTTATACTACTTGAGTACCACTTGGTATACTTAAACCACTTGTTTGTTGTGTGTTCCTCTTTTCGACCTCTTGGTTGGCTTCCTTTGAACCGTTTTTGTTTGTGGATACTAGCTGATGCCATTCGACACCGTTTGTACGCAACACACTCCCACTGGATTCGCGAACGTTTACTGCGAACGATTAGGATTATCTTAAATAATTTATCTAATTACTTGTGCAAAATTAAATTTCACAGCTACTGTTGCCGAGACGCCATTCTTAAAACATAAATTTAAAAATCAACTAAAGTCTGTATCCACATTTATCCGGACACCATCAAATCATTGTAAATTGTAAATATTGCACGTAGGAATGAAAAATGGCACTGTGGTATAGCTGAGAGTCTATAATGAAAAAGACTATAATTGATGTTAACATTTCATGTTTATTATTCAAGATGGCGACAAAAGAAAAACAAGTGCGCGAGCGAATTTTGTACGGGCGTACGGCAAATCCTGACTTGTCAATACGGGACCTTGCAAAAAACATTGGATTTGCCCAAATCCACTATTCACGATGTGCTCAAATCATTTTCGGAACGTTTGACGGTGGAGAGGAAACCAAGAAGTGACAAAAACATTGGAAGCGCTGATCCTGTCATGGACCGAAAGGTGAAAAGGATATTAACGAAAAACCCAAATCTCTCCATTCGAACGGTGGCTTGTAGAATAAGGATGTCACCTGGTTTTGTCAAAAAATCCAAATAATGTTTGGGACTTAAGTCGTGTAAAGTAAAAACAGTTCCAAAATGCAACGACAAACAGAGGCAGCAAAATCACGGTATTATACGAATATTTGACGTAGTTTTCATTCGTTGTTATGGACGATGAAACTAATGTCCTGGAGGATTTCAAGCAGCTTCCAGGGCTGGCTTTTTATTCTGCTATGGCCAGAAATGCTACAACTGAGCATTTCAGAACAAAGAAGGCATCGAATTTCAAAAAACCTGTGGGCATTTGCACGTGTGGCAAAAAGAGTAAATCTTTCTTCACTACAGGCACAATCTACAAGGAGATCTATCAAAAAGAGTGTCTGCAGAAGCGATTGCTATCCTTCATCAAAAGTCACAAAGAAAAACCTTCGTTCTGGCCCGATTTGGCATCATTCCACTATGCTAAAACTGTGATGGAGTGGTACCAAGCAAATCAAGTGAACATTGTACCAAAAACATCAAACCCGCCAAATTGCCCAGAGCTACGACCAATCGAGAGATATTGGGCTCTGATGAAGCGGAAGCTTTCTGGAAAGAAGCAAGGAATCAAAGACATCAAACACTTCCAGCAAATTTGGACAAAGACGGCTTCTACGATTTCTGAAGAGTCTGTACAAACCTTAAAGCGCAAAGTACGAAAGTTTTATGCATATACCGAATAACTATGTTTTGTCTTCACGAATTGTTAAAACACATCCCATGACTCTGAAATAAACAACTACGACGGAAATCTAATGCGAAATTTATGTTTTATTCATGTTTTGAGGTATTAGACCACAGCATCCTATTTCCATGTTCCTCTGTCCACAATCCATCCCAAAAAGTGTCACTTCTTTCAACCACGAGTAAAAGGCCCAAGTCATACTAATGCTATTATTAAGACATTCATTATATTAAAAAAAATGAATTATCGGCTCTGCGAAGCTAGCGCAATTGAGCCTGACAAATAAATTAACTAGTAAAAAAAAAAATTAATTGTGCACGTTGACGCGAAGGTGGAAAGATCCACTCAATGACGTGTATATAAGGTCTTGCCCAACACACGACCGGCTTGTGTTGAAAGCAAAAATAATGCAAATATTGCTGATCCCGCGACTCATGACGTAACACTATTCAACTTTCTATAAGCGTGCACAGATTCAGATGAAAAAAAAAAAACGGTTTCAACGTTCTTTTAAAATGCTGAATTGTGGATATCATCATGATAAAAATAACATTAAATTTTAGTGAGCAGTAGCATTTCCTTCCGATTACATGGGTGATATATAGTGAGTCAAACTTAGTTAATTGAATTTCTGCCACATAAACATTCAAACGTTAAGAGTTGACTTCGAACATTCGTGGGAACGATAGTACTAATGCCAAGAGGGATGCATATGTCACAAGCGATATGAAGCCATTTTCCGTCATCAAGTGACCAGAATCGGTTGAAAAATTAAGTTTTAAAACGCCCACAATAAACAAACACGGAGCGGACGGATTAAAAAAAATAGTATGACGCAAGCACTTTCCGACCTCTTGTGTAGCGTGTGTACGGAGCCCGGTGATATTAGTGTCATTAGCGAACTTCACTCATTTCACTAACATTGTTGTAGCTACTGAGCCAGACCTTACAAAGACGTCATTGGGATCCACTGACAGCTGAACCATACACTGAAATAATTTCTTATGTTGACTCAGACCATTTACGCGACAAAGTTGCAAAAAATATATCCGGACACGCTTTAGTATCTCGTTAGGGTTTTTGTTAAACACAAATTGGATTTGATTGTTTGTCTGTGCTATCATTTTTTTCGACAGGAAAAATTCTCTTCTCCCTGAGTATAAAAGTATAAATTCATTTGCCTCACTTGTCATTTTTCAACATGAATGAATAATGTATTGTACAATTTGCCGTCAGGAAAAAGAGTATTGCTCTTGGACACTCTACAGTCTAATTAGCTAAAATCATACTAGAAAAAAATTGGTACGCACAAAAATACCTGTAATTTGTGACTCAATAAGTTTAAAAAGTCCATTTGGTTGCTTTACAGTACTTTTTTTGAAACTTCAAAATACCAGCTTCGTCGAAATTGCTGCTTTTAAATAGCCCAGTATTTTACGATTGGTCGGTATTCCGGGCAATTCGGAAGATTCATTATCTTGGGGACTAGAGAGACTCCAGAACTACCTTGGAGTAGTGTCAACTGGCCCGATTTGGATCAAAAGATGACTTTGCCGCTATGCTTCAGGAAGAACGGCAAAACACGCGTTTCCAGGCATTCATCTATGTAAACTTAAGATGTCATCGTTGAGGATGTGACGAATAATTGCGTTTTCAGGCCACAACTGCAAATAACTTGCCATATCATGGCCTTTTTCGTGAACTTGTTGGCAAACCCGAACTTGAATCTTCCCGGCACATCCCCACGTCCAGTTGCGATGTAACTCGTTTGACCGGTGTGCTGCTGAAAATCGAGTTTGACGTATGATTCGTCATCGATCAAAATGCATCCCTTGTGTTTCTTCAAAGAGCCTTTTACGCTTTTTGGCCACGGAATTGTGCTGGTTTGGAGTTTACTGGCTCTGTGCGACTTGTATTCTTCCCTGGCAAGGATTTTCCGCACCGTATGAAAGTTATACTTTCTGGCCACATCCCGGATTGAAAGACCGAGGTTGGTTTTAATACACCACAACACCTGCTGTCCTTCTGATTCCTTTCCATACTCACGGCTTTCTTATAGGTTTTAACGTAGGACTTACGTCTCTCTTTTCTATTCCTGTATAACGGCGCCGTTCTAAAATTTCTAAAATCGAAAACGTTACGCTGGTTTGGAGATTTTTAACGAATATATCTCTTCTCTGGCCCACAGAAATTTAACGATAAGTATTTCATTCAAATGGTAGAACATCAAAGCAGAATCCCTGTTGCTAACTTAATTCATTACATTTGTTCAAACTAATTATACTAATTATAAAGTACTTCTTCAAAGAAAAATCGTGAACCATGTTCTCTCCGTAAACAATTACATTAAATCCGTCCTTTTGAGGAAGATCAAATCAATTTTCCAACTAGAGAGAATGTTTGATTGAAATTTCTCAAAATTTTCATTATCAGCCGTGTCCCGGAGAAAATGGCCAAATAACTCGCCCACGTCATCTTCGCGGTCAAGTGGTTAGCGGCGTCACCCGTCGTTCAAACAATTGGCACGAATTGAGGGTTCGATTCCCGCTCCAGCCTATGGAACTTTTCCCAAAACGAAAATTTCCAAACTGGTCCACTGGGTGTCCGGTTAAGTTATTCGTTGTAATTCGCTCTATGTTCAATGTGTTCAGCCTGTACAATCTCGAGTTGAAGACGGTGAGTTGAAGACAGTTAATTCAAGGTGAACTGTATTTTCTATAAATTTTCGAGTAGAACCAATAGTTAAACCTCACGCACTAATAGCATATAGTTGAATGGTTCTCTTAACTGAATAAAAATGGTAGAAATTTATTAATTTTATGACATCAATTTCTTCACATCAAGCAGTCCTACGGCAACTTTGCAGTTAGTTATGTCACTGACATAACTCAGCCTTTCGTTTTTTTGGCACTCGACATACCGTTGTTTTCGGCATCTTCAGCACTATAGCCAGTTTGGAACCGAATCACTGTAGATTTTCCGCACAATTTTTTTTTTCTTTCGAGTTCCATATGACGTTATCAAACTTGTGGCAGTTGTTCTCCATAGAAGTGTAAAAAATCACAGTCAAAGATTTACGATTCCCACCTCAGGCGTGATAGCCGCGTGCGAGGAGCATACCAATTTACTTTTAGCTAGCCTTTACATGACCCCCCCCCCCAAACCTATCATCACCTTAGTATGGGCCCCATCTCATTGTTAAATTCTAGACTATGAGAGAGCGGACTCGCTCGCAAAGGTGGGCGTTATAGAAGGCGATATTTACGATCGACAAATCGCCTTCAAAACAACAGTTCTAATGTAGAAGGAGATGTTCACTCATCAATTAGTCTCGTGGGGTTTAAGCTCGTCTCGAGATCGCGAGGTTCATGGTTCGAATCCCGATTGCAACTGTTTTTGCTGTGAGGAAATTTTTTATATGATCGTTCTGTAAACTTCTTTCCATTAGAGAATCGTATGAAATTTGCAATAATATCTTCTGGAAAATTTCCAATTCGATATTCCTATGAATTCCTCTCGATTTGTTCGCTCAGTGTACCTGTCCGTTCTTCAATTCTACATGACGAGTTGAATGTATAGGTGAAAAGTTACCTGGTAAACATTATTTTTACGGTTTCAATGCGTGTGTCATCTAACTGTGTACTCTGAGAAGATGTAAATAAAACAGTGGTTCGCGAGTAACAAAGTTGAGAAAAGTGTTCGCAAAAGAGGTTGTGACTAGTTTGCTGCTCGCCCAAAAGCCCGTGAAACAAATTGCAGCGATTGTGAGATGCCACCTGACTACCGTTTACACCGTTTACCGTATCCAACGTTCGTTCCTTGATGGGTCACGTCCACGGAAGCCGGAAAGTGGCCGTCCAAAGTCCGCTCGCACACCGAACGTCATCAGATCAGTAAGAGACAAAGTGAGGCGAAATCCTATCAGATCGATCTGGAAATTGGCTAAGAAAGCCGATATTTCAAAAACTACCATGCAACGGTTGGTCGAATATGACTTGAAATGTTCATCCAGTACATGACTAAAGCACCACCTTGTAACGGACCGAATCAAACAACTACGGCTGGAGCGCTCGAAACGTTTGGTGTCAGCATTAAAAGAGAAGCATACCATCATCGTATTCTCCGATGAGTAAATGTTCACCATCGATCCCGTATCTAACACACGTACAGACAGGTTAATTTCGCCGAAGAAGATTGAGAATGTTCCAGAGAACGTAAAACAACAGAAGAGTTCTAGATCTGGTGCTTATAAGCTCTACGGACATCATCTAAATTTCGCAACCAGTTCTACCACTTCTTTCCATTGATGAGCATTATCCTCCGTTAGTTCTGAAGATCGACGTACGCTGTTTCGTTCCCATTCCTGCTGAGCCACAATCGGACATTATGGATCTGGACCTTCGGCGTTGCGATTTCATTTCTCGCAATTCTGAGCTCTGTTCAATTGATTGGATAACTACCTCCAAGGAAATTCCGTCGATGCCAATGTTATCTTGTTCTACAAAAAACTTTTTGGAATTTTGCAAGCGAGAGTCCTTTGTCGTCGTGCTATTATTCTAGATGTTATCAAAAACCCCTGGTGAACTGTTGAGTTAATAAACATGCGTAACAAGATAAGGACCTAAACGGTTCTTTGCTACTGCCTCAGTCTGCCAAAAACAGGAATCCACTTTATCTTATGGAATCTTCCTAAAATCCTAAAAGATTCTTGGATAAGCTGCAATCGAACATAAAAATAACCCATCCATGTTTTGGAAGTAAAAGAGGGCGCAAAAGTCGAATATTCGAATCCTAACCACTGCGAAGCATTTTGCAAGCTTCTTTCGTAGTATGTTTATGTAGCTCAACATAGCCACTTCCACACCCAGGATGCTACCAGAATATTACTACGATAATCACCTGCAATGCTTCCAGTTTTCCCAACAGGAAGTGATGACAGCTTTCTGCGACCTAGTTGTCCCGAAAAAAAAGCCTTTCGTCTTGTTTTTTGGAGAACTGTGTAAGGTCTATGGTCGGTGCCGCTGCTCTTCAACCGGTCACTAAGTGAAAAAACCTTTCCTGGTTTATGGAAAACCGCCAAATGATTCCAATCCACAAATTTGGGAGTTCACGCAGCTTTGAAAATGAACGTGGAATCTAGATTCTTTGCCGCTTGCGTTAACTCCTAGAATGTTGCAAAAAGTCACACTGTCTTCATAACCAATTATTCCGGAATATCAGCATTGATTTATTCCACATCGCTTTTCTTTTTTTTTTTTTTGCACGGGATGGAAAATTAACAAGAAGACTCTTGAAGAACTCAGGGTGTGGGGATGAGGGTGCCAACTCCTCGACCCACTAAAAACTCACCCGTGCCTTAAGGCCTAGACCCTCCTGGAGCCACCTTTCGGTATTAGATTGGGGGGAGGCTATAAACATACATAAGCCTGTGCGTACTCTCTTGCTTACTCCTGTAGCTCTTGGTACTCAATGCAGTGATCCATGCCGGCCTCCCGTACCTTAGTATGGACAGGGCGACACTGGCCAGGAGTTTACGCTTACTCCCTTGCACCGACGAGCTATTCGACATCTTTCGGGATAATGCCCATATAGCCATAGAGGCTTTCTCGCAGGCGTGATCGATGTGGCTGATAAAGGATTATCGTCGATCATGACCTCCCAGTACCTCAAAGGCCTCTTCGATTCAATAGGGCAGTTGCCTGCACTAATCGTTGCTTGTTGCTCCGAATTCAGGTTGTTAACAACCGTGACCTCAGTCTTATGATGGGCTAGTTCCAGTTTCCTGAAGTTCATCCATATCTTTACAATGACAATGGAGTGCGAGGCCGTTAGCTCCACCTCTTCATTGGGTTCGCTCTAGGGTGATGTCTTCTGCAAACCCGACGATCTTCACCCCGTTCGGGAACTCATGCCGTAGTACCTCATCGTGTTCCATAGCACTGGACCCAGGATCGAAACTTGTGGAACGCCTGCGGTGATCTGAACACGTTTCTGGTCTACCTCTGTATTGTACACTAGCACACGATTTTGGAAATAACTTCCAAGAATCTTTTACAGGTACCCAGAAACATGAAGTTGTTGGAGCGAGTCGGTTATGGCCACCCAACTGGTGATATTAAACGCATTTCTCATTTTAAGGGTGACCACTGCACAGTTGTGTACTACTTACCTATTGCGCTGGATTGCCACTTCAGCCCTCTTGGTGACGAACAGAATGGCATCCACCGTCGACTTTCCGTTACAGAAGCCAAACTGGTTGTTAGACAGACCGCCAGGTGGACTCCATATACGTCGATTTTTCGAAAGTATTCGACACCGTACCTCACCAACATGCTGTGGAAAAGCTTCGTCACATGGGTTTTCCTGATTGGATAGCCGATTGGGCATTGTGATACCAGACTGGTAGGGAGGCTTTCGTTCATGTGAACTCCTCTCGATCCGGGACCTTCCTTATTGTGTTCCGCAATGTTGTGTACTAGGACCTTTGATTTTCGTTCTGCACATCAACGATTTATGCCATCGATTCCCATCTGCCAAACTGCTGCACGCCAATGACCTCGAAAATTTCCGAAGAATAAAATCTATGCTGGATTGTCGAAAAAGGTAAACATTAAGATGTGGAAGTGGTAAGTTTTTCCCGGTGTTTAACTCTCATTGGACACGAATCAATATTGCAATGCTACGTTTCAACGAGCATTTTTCAACCTTTACTGCTAAAGCTTTTGCTGTTCTCAATTATATCCGTCAGAATGCGTTAGAATTTACTGACGTACAGGCTGTGGCAGAAAATAACGCGAAAATGTTCAAACTTGAGTGTTGGGTTAATTCGTGAAGCTAGTCACTAATTTCTGTCGAAAGTGCATTTGTTCATGTTTACTTTCAAGTGCTGCATCCAAGCATTCTATTTGTTTCATTGCAAATTCTTCAAAATGTTCGCGAAAGAAGTGATCACCAGTTTGTTGCTCGCCCAGAAGCAGCCGAAAGAGATTATCATGGTGGTAGGATGCCATTTGACAACAATTTACCGCATAAAAAAGTCCCTGCAGGATGGTCCTAAGCAGCGGAAGCTGGGACACGGACGTCCGCCCTTTGCACTCCGAACTTGATCAAATCGGTCTGTGCAAAAATTGTTCGCGACCCGGTGCGTTCCATAAGAAAACTTGCAAAGGAAGCCAATATTTCGGAGAAATCCATGCGGAGAACCATCAAAGAATACCTGCATGCATCTTTCAGAGCAAGAGTGAAACGCCACTTGATTACGGACCGGGTCAAGGAACTACGAGTGACTCGTTCGAAGAGATTGCTTTCCTTGTTGAAGAAGGAAAAAATGATAATCCTGTTCTCCGATGGAAAGCTTTTCAGCATGGATGCTGTGGCCAACAGCCGCACGGACCGGTTTATTTCACCGCAGAAAATGGAGAACGTTACGGAAAAAGTGAAGTTCAAATTTCAAACCAAACATCCGACTGGTGTCATGATGTTTGGCTTGATGGCGTCCAACGGTTTGAAAATGCTGCCTGATTTCATTGATGCTGGTGTTAAAATCAACCGAAGTGTATATCGGTATTTTAAAGGACCAAGTTCTTCCCTGGGTGAAGACCAACTTCTCTGAGGACCAAAACGTTGTCCTACAGCAGGATGGAGCGCCGTGTCACACGTCCAATCGAACCCAACAATGGTTGAACGATAACATGAAGTTTTGGCCGAAGGATTTGTGGCCCCCTAGCGATCCAGGCATATGTTGAAGCACGAGCCTGCAAAACATCACACCCTAGTGTGAAAACCCTGAAGTCAACCATAACACGCACATGGCAGTCAATGTCAGAGGACTACGTCCGAAAGGCATGCTGTGGCTTCCGGCGTCGGCTCGAGGATGTTATTAATAAAAATGGAGGACGCATTGAATAAATTTGGTTAAACGGACTTTATAAAGATAACTGCACTCGAAAATGTTGATATTATTGCTTCAATTAGTTGAAAATGGGATTTGAAAGAACTTGAACATATTTTCGCATTATTTTCTGCCACACCCTGTACATCTATTAAAGGCACTGTCCTGTGCACTGGTACATGGTATTTCCGACAACGGGCCCTTGTCTGGGCATCTTACCATAGCTCGCAAGTTATCCGTATCGAACACATGCGAACACGTGTCACCTGCCATGGAATGACCCTGAAGCTGCCAGATTATTGAATTTTGATATTTTAAAACACAATATCGATTCCTCGGATCTTCTCTCGTGTGTACAATTCAACGTACCTTGTCACCGGCTGAGAATGCAGCTCTGATTGCCATTCCAATTCATAGGACTAGTTTTGGGTACAATAACCCATTCGGTTGTTGTATAAGAAATTTTTAATAGTGTATGTGATTAATTTGATTTTAAACTGTCTATGAATTCTAGATTTAAATTAAGAATGTAGGTTAACTTAAGTCTGTACGATAGAATCGAAGGTGAATATACAAATACAATTATAAATTGGCAATTTTTACCGGTTGATTTTTAATCGGACATAAAATAATTTTAAAACTGCTGGCATAAAAGACTGATTTAATACACTGAAAACTTATTTTCTTAAATTTGATTTCACTCGTTTCGTAAACTTGGTTTTATACATAGAACAAATGTTTCGTATATTGTATAAAACCTTTATGTTATTTTTTATCTGGGGAAATGCTATCATAACACCTTTTTGTATAATGCACGAAAAGAATTTTGTGAAGAACAACCAATCACTGTTTCTCTTTTATCGTACTCATACAAGATGATGTTGCTGCTGGGATGGGCGGGAATAATTTATTTATCCCAAAATAAAAAGTAAAGCACTGTCGAGAGTTATAACCTCATACTCACTTATCAAGTATCTTCTTACGAGTCATCATGGCCTAGTGAGATCAAATACGAATTCAGCGCTTTCCAAAAATACAGGTTCGAACCCAATGACAGAAACATTAAAAAAAACGATGAACAGCTCCACGAGGTTGCGGCTTTTTTTTTCAATTTCATTTCGAGTCGATATAGCAGATCTGTATGTCATTCATGTAACCAGCAGAGAGACGCTCCTTTTCAATTTGTAACAAAATATTCGTAACTCTTCATATTGTTATCGTACATGACACGAATGTTCTTTCTTTGTCCACAAATGCTTCGTGCTTTTGACAGTTACGTGTATGGCATTAACTACGAAGGTAGTTTCATAAATAGTACGAATCAGTTTCGCTGCAGAAAACAACGAAAACCTAGTTCTTACTTTGATTTCGTAATAAAAACTGAAATTAATTTTCAGTGCATTTACCACTTTTTTCGGTTGTACCATATCCCTCAAAGGATCATCATTTCACCAATAACTCAATATTCCTTTTGAAAATAGTTCACAAATCCACTGGGAGGCAGGAGAAGGGGTGAGTCACTGCGCACAATATCATACTTTTTCTCATTCTTTTTAATGTGCCTCTAAGCGTTACGATGATCCCTGATGTTCTGATCATGGTGCCAGTAGGTGCTCAAGTGTGCCACGGTAATTTGAAAGTTCAATCGTGTTGTTTTGATGACACCTGGCAACCAGGCGATTGTTTTGTTTTGCTTTGCAAAACTTTTTCAGGCGAATCTGGTTTCGGTCTTTTGTTGCCGTGTTTTTGATACTTGTGTGTTGAGACAGCATGGATAGAGAATGGAGCTCAAGAAACTAATTACTGGAAATAAGTGCAATTTCTACAAACTGTTGTGTATTTATGATTAATTCGTTCACTTTCTTAGCAGTCCCCTTACGCTGCCCTGGGATGCATAGTTGACGTAAGCGCCAAGACGACCAAAATTACCTTTTTTGTTTTTTTGCATTCTTTAACCTATAATACATCACATCCAAGTAAAAAACAAGAAAAGTTTCTTCAAAAATTGTGAGATAAATTGAAAAAGAACGGTTTGGCGTAAGCACCATTTAGTCGCATGAATGACGTCTCTCCACATATCACATCGCGGGTGGCTGCAGATTAGAGATTTTATACATACTTACCATCTAGCGACCTCTGGAAAACACCGGTATCTCTCATACTGCCTTCATGGACATCTGGAGTTGAGAATGGGATAGAATTGATGGGTTGTTTCTGTGGCGAGAAAGTTAAAAGGGATGAGCCTGGAATTCTGATATATTATCATTACCACAGGTAGTAAAATTGCATAAGGAACAAGCAAGTGGATGTTTAAATTGACGTCATCATTTATTGCACACGTTTCGAAAGCTCACAGCTTTCCCAGTTATTAAAACGCCGCCATAACACCACTACGACCTTCAAAATTTCTGCGTGTATACGCGTAGAATTACATTACATTACATAAAGACCATTCTAAAGGTGTTTTGGTTCAATTCCTGGTACGGTCCATGAAAATTTACAGGTAGGAAATTTTCTCGACTTCTCTGGGCATATAGTATCGTTGTACCAGCCACACAATGATATGAATGCATAAATGGCAACTTTGGCATAGAAAGATCTCAGTGAACAAATGTGGAAGTGCTAGGCGATCGATATTTTTTCAGGCACGAGAGGGTATTCTGGTAGTATATAGCATCAGCCACGTTCTTTCAACAAATGGGTTTGCACCACACTATATCTTACAAAAAAAGGTATATTTTCAATCCCCTTCCGATCTTAATTCAATGGATTAGCTACAGGTTCCTGAATTTTTCACACAGTTGACAAAATCTGGAAAATTATGACCTTCTTTTCGAGGAACGTTTCTCATCGTGCGCACAACCGATGCATGAATTGAATCCGCTGACATATAAGTATGCCCAGGCTCAAGGTACTTCAAATAAATTTGAACAGTTTCAATCATAGGCGAGTTGATGAGTAAAGCCAATAGCACTATCAAATCCCAATGTTTGTTTTGTTCTGAACAAATGTCCAGCCACAAAGTAACGACGTCGTTTGAGTCAAGAGAAGAGAAAAATTCATCAAAAACACTAGCAATGTGATAAGCTTTCCATCCTGCAATCACATCGTTCCACAAAAAGTTATAAACGGTTACATTTAGAGAGCCTCCAAGGGGAGCAAATGTTTTGTTGAATGCGACGATTCTTTTGCAAATAATAACTTCTTGGAATGATTACATTCTTGGAAGCTGGACCACCTACGGTCATAAAATAAAGTAACTCACAACGACTGATACACATGAAAGGTTACCTTTTGAAGATCAACAGAGAAAACCGATTTGTTGATTTTCGCAATTGACCTATCGCTATCATATCTTATTTCGCCCAGCAATCGCTCGTGATCCTTCCAACTCAAACACAACCCGCATTGAACTTCGTTCGTTGTTGTATTCCCTGATCATTATCTTCAGCTTTAGCAGAGTGCCCTGCCTGCCCTTCATGAACACGATGGACTTAACAACGTTCGCACTCATCATGCCCCAGTTGGATAAATTTCATTTTCAAGTCTCTCAACACCTTACAGTAGAAACTGTAACTGCAACATTCTTGCTTTTTTTCGCCAACTGACGCTCTTTGAAAGAGTCGAACATTTTCTGGACTGATTAGTCCGATGGTAGATATCGTCAAAATCAAATGGGAGCTTTGCTGGTTGAAACTTTTCGTTGGTATTCGTGAAGCCAATTGGCGAGAGCCTAATGAACGACATTTTATTCAGAACACAGCAGCCTGATTTTTACGCCAAACTATGAGAATAAACGTTCAGGAATATGCCTGTTTATTCGCATAAGTTGGCGTAAGCGTTTAAAAAATGATAAAAAAATGAAATTATTCTAATTATCTTGCTGGTCCACTTTAATAAGTAAAACTTCATCAAATGGACAGAACATTTGTCCATAATTGTTGGTATACATTGCATTTCAGCTTAAACCCGGAAAAAGGCGTTTTCTCATCAATCATACCGATGGTGGTTACGTCAACTATGCATCCCAGGGCAGTACGCCTTTTGAAAACAATGAACGAGGCGCAAATCCACCCTTTGATTGCAGATTCACCCAGCGTGATAACCAAATTAATCGAACCGATGTTCCCGGTAGGATTTGCTGACTTACTCAAAGCTTCAAAAAATATTTTCAACATTTTCACTGTTACAAAAAAAATGTATATAAAATCAAAATTTCACATTAATTTGGAAATTGTTGATCTTAGAAGTTTGGTTTTCTTCCTCGATTACTTCCTCAAAAGGGTATTCAAAGCCAGTTAAATCTTGAACACAGAACAGGTCATACTATACACAGCAATCGATTCATATGTAATAATATTAAGTTGTTATTGCAATGCGCGTTTCATTCCCAATACTTTCTTTTTGCATGGTCTCTAATCCGCTCGAATCATTTGGCGTATCATTCTCTGGACCACTCAACGGATCACAAGCGATGATATTTGAGTCGTTGGGTACTAGAGGCAGTCTCCAAAGATGTTCCTTTGTCGTCATTGCTCTGGCTTACAAACTGCGCTGCAGCAGGAGGGTGCATACACTGTAACATTCTGGTATTCTAAAATGAACATTATTGCTTTTCCTTGTCAGGACGAGTTTCCTCTCTCGTCCATCGAAAACGATAACTTCAACCTTTGCTCATTCGTTAGGCAGGTCATAACGTCTCCGCCCGGAACATTCCACAGCTTTTAGGAAAGAAAACTTCCTAGCCTGTCTGGGTGGCGGATTCTTCCGTGCCTTGACCTACCACGCAGTGGGATGTAAGGCAAAAGTAACGTTCTTGGTTCAAGTACTGTTATATCCAAGCCCTTCGCTCAATTTTCAATACTTCTTTTCAATTTTCAACCTGCCATACACTGACGGAACTTTCAATACTTTTCTTCATATCTTTTATTCTAGCAAATATTACTGTCCACTCTTGGTGCCTCATGGTGATGAGCGAACATCTCCTTCTACATCAGTTCCCAACAGTTGAACTCAAAAGTTCACTTATAATCATTGTTTTCTATACCTTGTGTCTGTTGCTTGACGATAGACACAAATCAAAACAACACCACAACTTCTAACAACGTCAACTTTCAAGGGCTGCCAGGATATATATTCGAAAAGTACAAATGTCAAATGTGTGCCACTGAGTGTCACGCAAGTTCCGTTAAGGTGTTACATTTTCTACTACGACGTGCCTGGCATACTGTTCTAAGTGACTCACCCCTTGAGAAAACCACGTTTCGCAAACAACGTTTAAAAACTGCGTCGGTTTGAACGCTCCCATAAGCCGTAATTTGACTACATCGCGACGGATTTTTCTCCGCAATAAATTGCTGTCAAGACGAAAAAAAACGCACCGGTCTTCAATTATGAATAGTAAATAACTTCACATCAGAAAATGCTTCGGTTCGTTCGAGACTGCTTGCTTTGATTTCCTCCTACGAATACTCCGAACAAGTAGTTGAAAAATTCGAGTTGTACGGGAAGCATATCAGTATCCATGGTTTCAACACAGAGTGACACTATCTAAACCAGCGCAAATCTCACAACAACAAGCTTCCATAAATACACAACCAATTATCTCCCATGACAACCGGATGAATCAGCGAGGAACGCAACAAGTCGTTAATAGCCACCACCCATCCAACTATACAAACAGATCAATAAATCTTACCAGGAATTCTACCGCCTTTAATCTACCCGTGATCAATAAACGCTCTTCGGAAATAAACAAACAGATCATATGTCGAGGGAAACAGATGAAAATTGATTTAATGAGAAAAGCTCGTAAAATTCAATCGTTCCATCTGATCAGCTTGCATTCCCCGTTCCTCCGCCCCCGAGTCTTGTGCCCTCCACAGCAGAATTTTCCGACTGCCTGCATTCATATCGACAATCATTTTTAACTACTTTTGGGAGATTGGGATTTTACAGCATGCAGTGAATGCAATGCAAAATGAATGTTGTGCATTTTGCAGCAAACAGCTTTGGTTGGAATTCCCCGAGATGGGGTTTGTCGAACTGGATTGCTTCTTTTTCTTGCTACGAAGTGTCTGTCCGTATGTGTTTCATAAATAAGCCATTTCGGTAAATTACCCAACCAATCCGAATTGAATCGTTTATGTTTATACTGCTTCACTGCACCACTTCGATCAAATAAACACATCTGTTTCCGTGATCTATTTTTAAATCCTTCACATTCTTCTCGCCTGATGAAATGGAAGAATCAAGTGGGTGGGATGTTTTCCATCAATTGGTTTCTTTACTCCAGCTGCCGAGAGTGAGATCGAAATGTGTTGGCTCAACAAGGTGCGAGTTGAAAGTTGAAAGTTGAAGCACAATCCACTTCAATTCGACAGGCCACATGGTGACAGAAACATACTAATAGACTGTCCTTCGGAGAAGTTCCTTCCCGATGATACCCGTTCCATTATGTTGTGACATTTTAGGCTCCAACTGCTAGATGGATGAAAGGTTAATCCAAACCCCACCAGAGCAGCTAGCTTCGCAGAAAGTTGACCCTTTTTATTGCCGACTGCCGAATGTCGTACCGCAATATATGAGATCGATTTTTCATGCATCATACTCTCGCCACGCCGCCAGAGAAAAGTCATTTCCACATGTGCTCACTGGTTCGCTTCGGTTACTTTAAAAGGAAATGAGATTTGCTGCTCACGGAAATTAAATCCAGAGTCAAAAGTTGATTGTGGGGTGTGTACGAATGCGTGGCCCTAGGAATGTCAGTTTCCGCAACCTTCGAATCTCCCCTGCGACCTACGTCCTCGTCTCAGGTTACGAATAAGACGTGCTCAACGTTATTTCCTACACTTGCGCGGGGAAACCAGTCGAGTGAAAGAGAAACAAGGTGATTCCGGATGGAAATTTTTCATGTCCTCTCGGCGTCACGTGCAGTGTGTGAGTATGTTGCTCTTCTAAATCGTGACAAATGTTGCCAGCCAAGTTGAGTATGATGAGATAGGTGATTCAAGTTTAGCAACGAAGACGGAGTAGAAACGATCGATCCTTCTGTCATCCAGTCAATTCCGAAAAAATCTACATCGATAATTGGTAGCTGATATGATAGGTTATGATTATTTGATGTGTAATTTTTAGTCCACTCCAAAGTTGATACTGCATTATCAAACGGGCATGAGTTCTGCTGTAATCCGAAGTATGTAGCCTTCATTCTCGACGATCTATGACTGCAATTTGCCAGTGTTTCAGTTTGCAAAGAGTTTGCAGGTCGCCTTCCACTTGATCGATCCACGTTTCCTGTTGCGTGTTTTACCCAAGTAGCAAACTACGGTCATAATTAGTTATTGTAACTTGATTATGACTTAGCAAGTCATATTTCTGTTATTTCAACCAAATGGCAACAAGTGTGCTCCAAGGGTATCTTCTTGTGCCATTGGACACGTTATCGAGAAACATTCCTCTAAATCTCAAAATACATCTCCTTCAAAAAATGTTCACCATCTCCATAAGTGGAAACTATTTGAAAGAACATCTGTCGTAGTAGAAGAAGTAAACTGACATGAAACTAAAAATTTTCCATGAAAAAATCATAAATTGCCAGTGGATCAATAGGTTCCATGGAGAAATCGACAAGACCCATAGATAAACAAAAATACTCATAACGCAATTGAAACTTTTAATTCGTTATGGATGTTCAAAAGTAAGTATAATCAAACATTGTAATAACATATACTAACGTAAAGAGGATCGTGAAAGGACACAACACAACATCCTCACTGTAAAGGACGCGATTTATCGTCAGAGGGTTAGGATACACGCTACTTAAAGGCAGACCTTAGTTTCTGAATCCTTTGAAGTGCTATCTGTGCCTGAAGTTCGGCCATACAGGAAAAGCTCGAATTGATCTACTGATGGTGTGACTTCAGCGCAACTCACCAGAACTATGAACTGATATGTGGCAAACATGGTACTAGATACTTATTTTCATAATAAAATTTGGGAAGTTCTGTTTGATCTTTCGTAAATAGGTACAAAACCGATTGAAAAAGTGAGTCTAACAGTGGAGACCGTTGCGAAGCCACCAGTGAGGTTTTTAATATATTTGTCCAGGATTGCTCTACATGCGACGGAGGAGGATAATGGTGATTTTGTGAAAAATTGCCTACAAACACAGCAGTCTATCGAAGTGCGAAAACTTGTACGTACAGATGCTGACTTGAAACAATTCGCCTTCATCTCGTTCAAAGTGGGACTTGAGAAAGTGTGGAAGGACAAAGCACTTGACCCATCTATCTGGCCGAAGGGACTTTACTTTAAGGAGTTTGAGAACTTCAAAACAGAACGGGATCTTTGGCGGCTAGCGCAATTTCCTCGAATGGACGTTGGGAACCCTTCGATGATTGTCTCCTTGCCAGCTGCCAACCATACTTCGATGGAATAACCAATCAACAATCATCATCATCATCATCAATTCATCAATATGCCGTCTTCATCAGACATCAACAGATTGGACAGAGTCATCAACCGAGACGCACCGTAGAAAGCTTCTTGGAAGCCCCTGATCTCGTCAATTCAGTCCCTTTGTGTGCTGCCGGCGATCATCTCAGTCGTCTTGGTCCTGCAGTTGAGGAACGTGAAGGGGTCTTCCAAAAAGCTTGCAAAGGCAAGTACGATTTGAATTTCAATGTTGAAGAACATACTCTTGGTGATGCTCCTTCCGGCTTCTACAGCATAACTGATCCATATCGCCATGAAGGAATTGCATCAAGAACCGGCAACCGCCACTCATCGCCAGAACGCATAATTTCAACCAGTATCATGGAAGTCCCTAGTCCTAGTGATGCTTCTTCCCGCTTCTACAGCTTATCTACTCCGAATCGCCATGATGGAAATCTATTGAGAACCTGCTGTCCCCATTTATCACTGGAACGCACCATGTCAACAAGTACTTTGGAAGCCTCCCATTACAGTCGTGCTATTGCAGCCAACGTCCATTAGTAGTTCCGGGCCTGTGTGTGGGTTGGATGATGGGATCTTCCAAGCACCGATTGAAGGCAAGTATGGTCAGTCTCGGACCTCGAATCTTCCTACCCACAACTCTTTTCTGCTTGACGTTCCTTCATGTTTCAGTACAGCTGAACCAGCTATGAATAGTTGCTCTGGACCCGGCCACATGACTGCTGATCTGCGAATCTATTACCAGAATGTTCGCGGTCTAAGGACGAATACTGATGATGTGTTCCTCTCCACATCCGAATTGAACTACGACATCTACGTTTTCACCGAGACATGGCTTGACGATCGAATACAATCTCGACAGTTGTTCTGCGGCGATTACAGTGTATTTCGCGTTGATCGTTCCTCTACGCAAAGCACCCGCCGCCGTGGAGGTGGTGTTTTGATCGCCGTTAACGAAAGTTTTGGATCATTACTCGTTCAACATCCTAACAGCACTAACATCGAACATCTGTGGGTAAAAGTTACTGGTCAATCGATTGATTTGTTTGTCGGCGTCCTGTATATTCAACCGGGAAAAAAGTCAGGATATAGCACACATGCAGTCTCACCTTGATGCCGTATCTGAAGTCTGTAGTATGCAGAGGGATACGAGTCCAATGATTCTATTTGAGGATTTCAATCAACCTCGTCTCATAGGCAATCGAACAACAGCTGATGCAATTAAGTTACAGATTTCTACAGCTACTCAGACTCTTCTCGATAACATGGCATTTCACGGACTACGGCAACGCAACCTAATTCGCAACAGCAATGATCGGATTTTAGACCTAATCTTTAGCAACGACTCAAACATGACCAATGGATTTGCTATGCTAGCGAAAGAACATGTGGGCACCCTCGATCGCTACCATCCAGTTCTAGAATTCTCTGTGGCATTTCCATCACCAGTTTTGTATCACGAAGAAGTAGATCTCTCTGGCCGTGATTTCCATCGTGGCGATTTTGAAACGATGAACGCTCTACTTTCGCAGAGTGATTGGTCCACAGTTTATGAGAGCGTGAATGTGGATGCTGCAATTTGTTCATTCAACAGCATCCTTCTGAACTGTATCATCCAAACAGTCCCGTTGAACAGACCACCAAAGAAACCGGCATGGTCCAACCCACAGCTCGGTATTCTGCGTCGTCGGCGTTTCAGGTTGCTGCAGCAGTACTGTTGCCGAAGGTGTCCGCTCTCCAAATGACAATTTGGTGAGGCAAGTCTTATCTACCGTGGAAAAAAACCGTTTACTGTACAAACGTTACGTGAGAAGAAAGCAAGAGGATCTTTGTCGTAACCCAAAGCGATTCTGGAGTTTTGTCAATTCGAAGCGAAAGGAGAGTGGACTTCCCTCATCGATGCACCTTGGTGTCGTCAACGCAAGCAGTGCCAGTGCAAAATGTGATCGTTGTGACCAGCAGTTTTCCAATGTGTTCGTGAGCCATGTTCCAACCACTGAGGAAATTGACGCTGCCAATCATATTGTACCACAAGATGTGGTTGATCTAGATGTCTTCCAAGTTGATGAGCAAATGGAGGAGTTTGCGCTAAAGAAGCTTTAGGCATCTATTGTCCTGGTCCCGATGGAATCCCTGCTTGCATTTTCAAAAAATGTGGTGCTTCGTTGATTGCACCACTCGTAGCTGTTTCCAACCAATCGCTTCAACAGCAGGAGTTTCCAGTTGTTTGGAAGAGGTCCCATATGCGGCCTGTTTTTAAGAAGGGCCAACTACCGTGGAGTAACTTCCCTTTCAGCGGGTTCAAAATGCTTGGAAACCAGCGTATACAAAGTGATGTTCGGTTCGTGAAAAACAGCATGGTTTCTTCCCAAAGCGATCGGTGGATAGTAATTTATGCGATTTCGCAACGACCTGCATCAACGGTGCGCAAGTAGATGCTGAATACACCGATATTAAGGCTGCCTACAACACTGTGAACCATGATGTTCTTCTAGCCAAACTACTTCGATTGGGTGTTTCGGAAAGGATGTGTAATTAGCTATGTTCGTACCTTGGCAATAGAAGCCTCTGTGTCAAGATAGGATCAGTAGAACCTCTGTTCTTCACTCCTGCATCCGGTTGTGCCACAGGGAAGGAATTTAGGTCCACTACTGTTATTTTTTAACGATGTGACTATTCTGCTTGCAAATGGAGGCCTACTTATATATGCCGATGATCTGAAGGTTGTCCTCGGCATTCGTAACGAAGTGGATTGCAGAGAACTTCAAGAACTTCTAAACTGCTTTACGCGGTGGTGCTGCATGAACTAACTCCGAATAAGCGTCTCCAAGTGCTGTATCATTTCCTACTGCCAGGGAAAATCCCCAATTCTGTACGACTACAACATAGATGGGTAGCAACTTGAACGAGTGGAACAGGTTAGGGATCTCGAAGCGCTGTTGGATTGCAAATTGACATTCAAACTCCACTTCTCTGCCATCGTGGACAAAGCTAATCGTCAGCTGGGATTTATTTCAAAAATTAGCAAAGATTTTAACGAACCATTGTGTTTGCGCTCTCTCCATTACCCACGGCAACTACGAACCGTCAAGTCTCTGGTTGTCTCCCGTTCCTGAAAATCGGCATACCGTCCAAAACGCTTGTTGGGAACGACGGATAAGGCTCTGGAGAGGTTAATCCTCTACAGGTTGTCAAAGTACGCGGAGGGTACGGGTGGCATGTCCACGAATCAGTTTGGCTTCCGTCAACGGAAGTCAACGGTGGATGCCGTCATGTCCAACGTAAGAGGCGGGGAGTTCGCTAATTTGCAGTAGTCACCCTAGATGGGAGAAATGCGTTCAATCGAGCCAGTTAGGAGGCTACTGCTAACTGTTTCCAACGTCTCCGTGTTCCTCGGTAACTGTGCAGGATTATGGGCAACTACTTCCAGAATTTAGTAGTGGGATACAATACTGTATCGAAAGGAAACTGCTTAAGTCACCACAGTTGTTCCGCAATGTTCAATCCTGTGTCCGGTGCACTAGCACACGATGTATGGCGAAGTGTTAGGGTTGCAGTACCCTAACGGGTATAGATTGTCGGGTTCTCGGATGACATCACCTAAGAAATCTATGGAGAGTCCAAGGCTGGAGTTAGCCCATCACAAAACAGGTGACTGCAGGTGTCCGGAAAGACGCCCTCGTCCAGGCATATTTGCATCACCAGCCTGAACATTTCGGAAGCCACGAAAACCCAACAAACATCATCGTCGAATAACCGCTTGTTCAAACAAATAAGGAGTAGTTATTCAGCTATAAAGAAAATAAATCTCAACAAATTCTCCAACAGTAATCCAGCATTGATGTTTGTTGGGAATAGCCGTCTTCGTGACCAAGTTTGGTATGCCATCCGGCCTTGCCACTTTGTTCATCTTTAGCAAGTTTCATATCAAAATGAGCCCATCATTCGTAACCGTCACCTCGTTCCTTTCCTCCGAGGTGCCGACCGTCCTTCCACCACCATGACAGCGTTATGTTCCGGGATACTGGAATGCTGGTCATGGTACGATTCTACGGCTATGGAAGATCAAGGACTCGGGTAATGCTGTGGAAAGATTGTAATAATAAGAATCTGTTCTTCAGTCTGTGACCCAATATGTTCCCCTGTGTAACTAACACAAACATACACTGCCGTACGATGAACTTACAAATAAAATATAGAGCTAGACTAGGACCTCGTCACTACTCATTATAACGCCAAGTCAGTTCCTCTTGTACTACTGAGCAGTATATATAAATAAACGTTCTTTTGTTAGACACTTAAAACCAAGAGTTCCCCAATGACCACCTAAAGTAGCTCTGGCGATTGGCTGGTAGGAGCTGCTGCACCTTTGGTTTTGGCATTTCCAACCGGTAGGCGTCACCTCCTGGATTCGCGTTGGCTCTCAAACACAGGCCCTCGAAGCAGGCTCGTCTGCTGGCGTTTATGTCCCTCTTTAGCGTGGCATGGCGGTGAATAACGCCAGGCGACGCTCCGTACAAATCTCCCATCCTTAGGTTTGACGTTTCCAAGGCCTAGTTGCATCGCACACGCGTGTTATTAGCGCTACGAGTTGGTCGCCACACGGGTCCTGTGTTTCGCTCATGTTCTGCTCCCGCTCAAGTACCTCTCTAAATACTTCTTCAGCCAAATATGATGTCTTCATTCTGCCGGTGAATGGAGTGGGTGCTCTTCCTTCTGCTCGCTGCCTCGTATTGTGAACGATACTATAACGAACTGCCAAGTGGTCGCTATGACCGTAGCTACCCTTCAACTTCCAGTTGTCTAACAGCACAAGGCTGCAGAACGTCACGCCGATGATCTCCGATTTGTTCTATGGTAGGTACTCTTGGTACCTAAGTTGGCCAAGTCCTCGTTCATCCTGGCCAAAGCCTCAGACAGGATCTAGTCCCTTGGGTTGATAAAGCGGCTGCCCCACTTCAGCGCCCATGCGTTGAAGTTGCCCGATAAACCATTTGTGAAAAACAGTGGTTCAAGTTTAGTTGGGTGATAAGCTTCGTGTTTTACCCTTGTAGGCTGGGCATTGTGGACCTTCCGTAACATGCTTGTGATTTGGTTTTTCAGAGTACGTCATACAATTAGGGGGGCTCTTTACAGTCCCGAACCTTTAGGTAAGAGCTATCTTGGGAAACTCGAAAGTACGCACAAGCTAATGCGCCTGAGAGTGGTCAGCGCATACTGTACTGTGTCACGTGACGAGGATTGTCTCCTAGCAGGGATGATGCATATCCGCAGCATCATAAAAAGAGACGTGAAGTGTAGACAGACAATAAAATAGTAAGCTTTTGACCCGTTAGTAAGCTTTTGACATACTTTTTCATTCAACATCATTTCCATAACCGTACGCTCGCATTTTCGCATTTTACGCTTAACTTCACTCATCAGGCTCTATACAATAGGCTCTGGCTGCAGCTTCTTCTGTACGGAAATCCGCTTTTTCTCCATGCCTTCCTCAGATTTGACCTCCGTGGGACGCTTCCATGGTGCCTGCTTCATTATAGCCCAGTATTTTTCGATAGACCTCAGTTCCAGTGGAGGGGGGAGGGGGATATATGTTCTTGAGTACAAAAGTGACCCCGTTGGCTTAGTACCATCCCAGAACAACATTTGTCCCCGTGTTGCTCCAACAGAAAAAGCAGACACTTCTGTAGACACTCCTTGAGATAGATCTACCCGTTTACAGTTCCGGTAGTCGCGGACGGCGCACTCCGTTTGCCACATGAGCAGATCGCTTGCCAAATCATGTAGTTCTTGGCAAATCAAGTAGTTCCTTGACAACGAGGCTTCGACAGCATCTGGGTGTATTGATGTGGGACAACCTTTATCCGTGAGACCACTAGTGCCGCAACAATGGTCAATAAGCACAGGGAATCGGATAACACAACGAAAAGTCCCCAAGTAGCACACTGCGGTCATAATTAGTTGTAGTAACTTGATTATGACTTAACAAGGCATATTTATGTTATATCAACCAAATGGCAACATGTGTGCTACTAGGGCCGGTGGACCCATTGACTAATGCTGGAGATATCCGGATGGGCGGGATAGCGACACAGAGAAATAACCCTCCACTTGATGCAGATCTTGTTTGGACATGGTTGCCTTAGAGAGTACCCTCAAAAGTACAGGCTCTCCAAGTCCTTTACGTGTTTCGTGTGCGCGGATGCAGAGGAAACCGCAGAACACGTGTTCTTCGCTTGTCCTTGCTTCAACAACGCGAGAATGTGTCTAGGTCGGGAAATCACGGTGACCTCCCAGATTGTTCTCGAGTTCCAAGTCAGATGGTTAAATGACCCTGCCGCTGGTCAGAGATACTAACTAACTACTAAAGTCCTATGTAGTTGGACATAAGTGCATGCTTAGAGCACAACAGACCCCTCCCCGATGTAATACCGAAAGGTGATTGGGAGGGGGGACCAAGGCTAGAGGCATGTAAGGATTTTTAGTGAGTTGATGGGCTGACACACTCAACCTTGCACCCTACATTCTTTAAGAGTCCATTTGCAGATTTTCCTTCACGATATAAAAAAGACATAGAGTCTTTTCGCCGAACTGAGTAAAATGGCCCACCGGACCTCGGATGAAAACTCGAGTTTCCAAGCGATTTTCATACTCTTCTTTTGATGGAAGAATAGTAAAAGCACGATCTTCCAAACATGGTTTGTGTAATGCAATTTCAACAGTTTCTAATTTAAACTATCCATAAAATCTTGTTCTGTTTATGTGTTTTTTTTTAATTTATGGGATATTGTTTCTGAGAACAATAATAACAAACAAATCACGGGACGCAAAAAGAGGAATTCAGAGATCATTCGTTAGTCAAAGCGAACTGATTTGGCAGCAGTCATTTGTTAAATATGAGAGATCCATATCGCTCCGATCGTGACATATTTTGAAAAAAGTTTATTATACTTTATGAAACAAAATATTATAAGTCATTCTAAAACAGATGTTTCGTGTATTGCTTGGGTTGAAATTTATGTGTATAAAATGAATTTTTTACCGAATCCGGTAGCTTCAAATTTCTGAGTTTGTTTTGTAATGTTTTACAGCGTATTCCAAGAATAGTTTAGATTAACAGAACTTCGATGAAAGTTTTAACCGAATGTTTGTGAAATAATTTCAGTTCGACCGAATATTTTGTAATATTTCGGATCTGTCCGATGAAAAATTACTGAACAATCAAACTCAACAGCCGTTGAGTGTGTAGTTATGATATTTTATACCATCGCCTGCAAAGGTTATTGCTAATTTGCATTGCCACTTACCGTTCCTATTTTTCTTTTGGTTATTATTGGTAGATGCCGAATGAATATTTTTGATACATTAAATAACGCAGCGAACGTACTATGACGTATGCTAGTTTAGGTGAGACGAAGAAGGTAATTGAGAGTGAGTGCGAGCGCGTCTTCACTCCTGTTTGTTTTAAATTTAAACCATCACCTTCGCAAGTAGAGCGCTACTAACCACCTAACTGACGAGAGCGATTGAACGAACGGGATGTGCCCGAGAAGAAATAATCAACAGAAGCGAACTGCTCCCTCAGCTGACTGATCGGTGTGAATCATGGACGTGTGCCACTTTTTTCCTAGTTGATTTATAACGGTGTGATTCATAGTTTGGGAGATGATATTTGAATACATAGGGCAAGCTTATGAGCAGCGAAGAAGGTGTTGAAGAGTTATTGATTTTTCAAGGTTATTTGAGTTTTGGAAGACCCCCTTACCACTTCCGACTGTAGGGCTTTCATGGTAGCATGCACTGGATAATGAGACTGTTGATGAAGACATTGTAGGTACGTCTGGAATGGAAGAGTGGGAAGCTTCCATGATACTAAGTGAAGATTGTTTTGGGGGGATAGATCCAGTGCCAGTTGTTGACAACGCAAAGGAAATGAAATCGTTCGAATATAAAGTAGCAATAAGAGTGTTGGTATTATTGCTTTCAGTAACTGGTTTCGGTTGACCGTTATTATCATCAATATAAAATAATAATACCAACAAAACAGTACAAGTTTGTTGGTTTGCATGTTGTCCTACCTCTCTGGTAGAATTTAAAAGAAAATTCTTGGACAATTTTCTAAACAACATCCTTTTAGAGGTGTAAAGGTAATATTAAATAAAAAAAATACTTAGGTTTCTCAGCAATCATTAAGCTGCCACTCACTGAAACAATCGGCAAATACAAGACATGATAGAGCGCAGCTAAGCTCGTGTACAATTTGACGTTCATATTACATCAATAATATTCTAGATTTTTTGTAAGTGTTGATACTTGGGTGCTACCCGCTGCATTTCTTAGTTTATGTGAAAATGCTTTCCAATTTCGTTTAAGCGGTGGCATGCAAAACCATAACATGAACATGAAAAAATAATTTGAAAAATTGCACTCCCGGAACTGTTACAACAACAAAGGCTAACTAAAAGTATTGTTACGCACAATAAGACCTGTAACATGCGATACAATAAGTTGGTTAAGTCCAATAATGGTTGCTTTACAGTACTTTTATTAAAACTTCCGGGTTACAGCATTAGATGGTTACATGGTTACGAACACGGAATCAGCGCCTTTCCTCCATTTCTCCCGCATTTGATGGATGTCCTTGACTGCCCGTCGCTTCTTCGAAGTCGCTGCTTTGAAATTGCCCAGTATTTTAGGATTCATCAGTTCGGAGACAAAGTCGACCTTTCCTTAGCGTACCACTCCAGAACCACCTTGGAGTAGTGGCAGCTGCCCAAATCGCATAACTCCACATCGAGTTGCGATGCAAATTTTTCGACCGGGAAGCTGCTAAAAATTGATTTTAGCTTATGTTCCGTCATCGATCAAAACACATCGTTTACGTTCCACCAAAACACGGCTTTACAAGAGCGTTGCTCGCTTTTTGGGCACGGAATTCTGATTCATGTGCCGGTTCGGATGTTTACTGGCTTTTTGCGACTTGCCTGGCAAGGGTGTTCCGCACCGTTTGAAGGTTGCCGTTGTACCTTCTGGCCACATCTCGGATCGAAAAACCGGAGTTGGCTTTAACGCACCTCAACACCTTGTTGCGCAGCTGATGATCCCTGGTTTCAGTTTTTCGCAGGTCCGATGATTTCTCCCTCAACGTTTCCTAATAGGTTTTGAGCACTCCGAAAACTGTTATTTTTGGCATCTTCAGAACTTTGCATGGAAGCGAACCAATCCGGATTTTTCAGATGTTTGTGCACAGTATTTTTTCCTTTTTGAGTTCGTTTTGACGTTAATTCTGAACACGATCGACTACTTTGATCAAACTTACACCAGCTGTTCTCTATAGAAATGTAATTAAATCACTGTCAAAGATTTTCGATTCTCAACGCTAGAGGCGTGCTAGCGGTGCACAAGGGGCGTATCAATGTACTATTAGTCAGCTATTACGCACAGAGCTTTGATTAAAAAGTATTTAATTCGAAACGTACCAATAATTTTGATCACTGATTTTTGCAAACGGAAATTTGTTTTTAATAAATTGCGCACTTTTTCTTTTTTACTTATTTTTGCATTATATGCATATGTGCTTACTAATGATCTTTTAAATTGATTTAACAAACAAAAATGTAAAAATTTTCACTTCATTCCTCTTTGGCCGACGAACCAAAACTTTTGGATGTCAAGCGGTAACAACTGGGTCGTTGCCATTGGTTGTGGGCTTCAAACTAACATACAAAGACTCACAAAAAAATTGAAAGTTTCTATAAAAGATGAAAAAGTTTGCATAAAGATTGGAAATAATTATTGTTGGTCGACAGATAAGTATTGTGACATTTTCAAACTTCCGTAACCATCTAATTTCGCTCTGTCTCCTTGGTAGCAGGCCATTGTTTCTTTGCAGGAGTCCATTAGTAAGCCATGTATGCCCTCTTCTCAGCTGAATCAAAATTCCACTTCCACTTACGCTCTTTTGTACGCAGATGAAGTCTACGTTAGCATATTCTGGTACCTCCTATATTTAGCTACTGGTGTCCAGCTTGTTCATGCTGATATTAGACAATTCTCGGAATCATAGAACATGACATTCTGAGTCCCACTTTCAACTTTCATGCTTGCAAGAGGGCATAAATCTCAACTGAGAAGATAACAGAGATATCCCGAGAACTGAGATGATATAACAGATAAAACAGACACATCGTACTCAACCTCGTCTTCGATAGATGAACCGTCTGTAAATAGCAAGTTTTGACCCTTATACACTCAAGCAAAAAGAAAGCCGAGCAAAATTTTGCTTCCAAAAACCGCGTTGTTTAACTTTCTGGTACTTTGTCAATTATTAATATTTTTAAATGAAAATTTAACAATTTATTAACCAATGTATAGACCTCATGTGCCCAAAATTTCATGTTGATAAAATGTATGAATTTGGAGTTATCATAACATATGTGAAACAAGTAATTTTTGGACATAGCAATTTAAAAAATCCATATGTATGTAAAAAATTTAGTTAGCATATTGAAAATTTCTCCAAAGCTTGAGAAAAATAGGAAATACATTGTTTATAATGTTGTTAAATTTTCAGCCAAAAATATTGATAATTGACAAAGTTACAGGAGGTTGAACATGGAGTTTTTTTGCATACAAAATATTGCTCGGCTTTTTTTTGCTACTGAGTGTAACTGATTACTGGTTGCCGGGAATTTGTTTAAAGTCCGCTTCTACGTGTGTTTCGTCGTCCATGTGTGTACAGCTTACGCACACGTTTTTCAGCTGTCGTTTTCTGTTTTTCTTTGCGGTTTGGAGTTTTCTGACCTTTGAATGAATGGAGCCCGGCTTTTTCCTTGGGTTTCTGCACAAACTTTTGGTAAAGTGCAGCTTTTTCGTGACATCCCGAGTTTGCGTTTAAAGGCAACAACCATTCGCTTGTGATCCTTCACACAGTACGGAACACTTGCTCTACCACTCACCTTCTTCCGGTGCACAGTTAAACGTTCCCCGAATCGTCTTATGACACGAGGCACTGTAGACTGGTGAGTTTTCAATATCTTTCCGATGGCTCGGTGCGAAAGAAGTGGGTTGTCGAGGTGCGTGTGCAAAATGATCTCGCGCACTTGCTGTTCCTTCGACTCCATTTTCGAAACTACGACACATTTCACAATTAAGCTCACGCAGTGTAAACAATACACGCTAAGGTCATTTCACCCAAAATTTCGTTGAAATCAACCCAAAGGGCGAAATGTTACAGCTTATTGAAAGTAATGCATGTGGACACCCACAATGACATTTCCGAGCGGTTGAAAGCATAGCTTCCCGACTGATATAGAGTATCTTGTAAGCATATGTCATTTCCAAAGAAAGCAAGATGCATGAATTTAGATATCAAGACAGGCTATATTAAATAATTAAGGTTGTATTGTGAAACGTTTAGTGTGTGGGAATTAGATTTGGGTCGAAGCCAATTTCGGCCACACTTTAAACAATCAAGTAATCTAACGGGTGGCAATTAAAATTTTGGAATTTTTTCGAGGCCTCCATGCTCAACAACAAACGAGCTCAGAGAGAAATAAGAGTGTGTATGCGTTAGCTATTTCTTTTCTCTTTCTGCTAGTATTTTCTGTTTTGTTTATGCTTGCTCAGTTTTGCTCAAAATGCCGTCGAAACAAGAAGTATTTTGCGGGCGCGTTGTACAGTTCTACGAACTGCACAGAAATCTCGGCAAAACGTATACGGTACAACATTTTATAAGCGAAAATGTTGCGACTTCGACTGTTTACCATATCCTAAGATCCCCAACAACTGCTCGCAAGCAAGGTAGTGGAAGACCAGCCAAAATTATGGACGCAAAAGGACTTCGTTCTCTTTCTCGTGCCTTCAACAACAAGGATTCACTGAGCCAACGGGATGCCGCAAAAAAGTTCAACTGTTCTCACTAGTACATCTGCAAAACATTGAAAAGAGTCGGAATAAAGTGCCGAAAGAAGACACGAGCCCCGGAATATACTGATGCACAGATTTCAACGCTGAAATCACAATGCCGTTGGTTGATTAAAAATTATTCCGGAAAAAGTTTTGTTTTGGACGACGAAAGCTACTTTCCTCTTTCGAAGACGCAGATTCCCGGAAACGATCGATACTATTCAACGGATAGTTCTACTACACCTCCGAACATAAAGTATAAGTTTAAACATAAGTTTGAACAGAAAGTGATGCTGTACATTGCCATTTCCGAGAAAGGCGTTTCTAAACCATGGTTCAAGCCCTCTGGTTTGGCAATCAATCAAGATGTGTACCAGAACGAATGTTTAAAGAAAATTTTGATCCCGTTTCTAGAAAAACATCATGCTGATGGACAATACGTGTTTTGGCCGGATAAAGCGTCATCGCATTACGCCATAAAAACACAATCGTTCCTGAATACCCATTCGATCCCATTTGTACCCAAAAACCATAACCCGACAAATCTGCCTCAGTGTCGCCCAATCGAAGATTTCTTCGGGGTTTTGACTTCCTTGGTGTACAAAAATAACTGGAGAGCCACGAATTGCAAACAGTTGATTGGCAGAATCAAGAGATGCATTCGCAAAGTTGAATTGGAGGCCGTACAACGCTCCTATTCCGACATCAAACGGAAGCTTCGCCGAACATCAGATTACGGACCGTTTTCAAATGTTCACTAATTTTTTTTTCAACAATGGACAATGTTTCTTTTATTTGAATAAATCAGATCTTCTTCAACTATGTTTGTCTTTTTTTGACAGCTTGAGAAAAAAATTCCAAAACTTTAGTTGCCACCCGTTAGATTGCACATTTTAGTTTAGTTCTACGTGACCTTTGCGTACCTTCCCACTGGGCTCTACCTTATAGTTTTTTCAATAGGGTATTATAGGGATAAGTGGATTATAACATTGTTCGATAGCAAATGTAATAATATATTGGCAGTTAATTTATTTTTTAATGTTGACAAGCGTAGCTATTGAAAAACCAATTTCAAAATATTATGAAAAAAATTGAATTGCTAGACAACACCATCCTATTTCACCATGAAACACGCTACAAAAAATAGACTACCTAAACCAACGGATGAACCATTGATTTCTAACATACATAAGTTGACATTTATGTCATAATGGGAGCCCCTGTTACTGGAAATTAAATGCCGGGAGCCCTCGTTGCTGAAAATAAATGTCACTTTGTGAAACTGCATTTCGATTTGTGAAAATAAAAACGAATAGATTTTTCTTGTTTAAAAATAGTGAAAAAATAGTTGAGATTCAAAAAAAATATTTTTGTGCTAGGAAGAACATCCATCATCGATACAGATGGAAAAAAACATGTTTTTTTTTTAATTTAAACCCCCTATTACATTTCGAGTCGATTTAGCAGATCGGTCTGTCATTCATGCAACCACCAGACAGATGTTTCGAATTAAATTGTAACAAATATGCGTAGCTCTTTTTAGTGTTGTGTTCATACAATGCTGGAATGTTCTTGTTTCAACAAATGCTTCGTGCTTTTGTTTTCATTTCAATTCTGTACTCTATTGAAATTCTTTTTCGTTTTTCTGAAAAAGTACCTCAATAAATCAATCATGTGGGTTGTACTTAATTTTTAAGAGTTACAATTTTACAATAAGAACTTAAAAGTAAATACCATTTTCAAACATTAAGTAAGATTTGATTATTTGAAAACAAACATGGCGTATATCTATTTAAATATAAAAATAGGTTTCTGCCTGCTTTCTGTCTGTCTGTCTATCTGAACCTTTTAGACTCGAAAACTACTGAACCTATCGGTGTGAAATTTTGTATGAAGGAGTTTTTGGGGCTGAGTGAGCTTCTTATGATAGTTACAGAACCCTCCCTTTTCTGAAAAGGGGGGCTCCCATACTTAGCTTATCTAAGCTTAGCTTGACTGACTGCACGTATCGATGGTTGCTACTCCGTGATTGATCAGAATCAGTGTAATTGCACAAGGAATCAACTGAATGGGGCTGAGAGTAACCGACCATTCCCACTGTACGCGTTTCAGTGACTCAATTTCCTTAATAATCAATAACCACGTCCTTGCAATCAGTTGGGAATAGGGAAGAAAAGTTAGTGTGACCATAGCTGATTAGGGACCGTGTTTACCTCTGCATCCCCACAAAGGACACAGGATGGAAGTTTTTCTATGATAGTAGGATAGGGCTCGATGGATTGGGATTCACCTTGATAAGTGATATGATCATATAATATAGTTCATTTAATTCAGAGGACAAGAAGGATAACAATCACCTGTTTCGCTCCGCGTTTTTGAGAGCACTTACCAACTCTCAATTGTCTGAAAATCCCTTGCGAGGTCCAACTGGTTAGCGTTCTGCTTTTTCCGCGGTACCTAAATGGTGCCTATCCAAAACGGCCAATTGTGGAACTTTATCTGCAGCAATGCCATGTCGGAAATGGAACTGGCCCGCGATGGAACTGGTTTACCAAGAGAAGTTTGCCGAGCATCGGTGTTTGCAGGATACTGCGTTTCCGGAGAGATTTTCTCGAGTCCTGGAGTTGAGTTTGGTAGACAGTTACAAGCCTGTTGAGACAAGAATGGCTCAAAAGATGTATCGGAATAAAGTAACATCCAAGCGTATAATTGCTTCATGACTGAAAAACAGCTTTCCTTTTTCCATACATATTGTCAATTGCATTTTTCGACAACTAATTATCATTACTGTTAGGAAAAACGGCAAAGAAATCAGTATAATGGAAAGCGCTCAGCCTCATAATCAGCAACAATCAGCAAACATGTACCAATCGGTTCGTTTTCGAAATCCAATTACACCAGATTTTAGTTCTATTCAACACACAAATGATGTTTAGGTATGACTCTGGTCATAAACACAGCATCCACTATCAAACGCGACGGTTATAATTGCGATTCTAATAAGAATACATTTCATCACACAAAAAATACTGAAAAAACGTGACAGCTCAACAAAGCCCAACCGTTCGTGGCAGAGATTGCTGCGATCTCTGAAAAGGGGGGCTCCCAAACAAATGACACACAAATTGCAATCCAATATGAGAACTATATCTACTGCTTTGCAGCTTTTGTATGCAGTGGTTATTGGGTCCGGGAATCTTATGATAGTTCGAGACCCCTCTCGCAGCAAATGAAAAACAACTTTCTGCATAACTCGAGAACTAATCAAGCAAATAGAACCAAATTTGGTATGAGTGAGTTTTTGAAGGCAAGAAATATTTTTATGGTGGTTTGAAGCCCCTCCTCCCTCGACAAAGGGGGGTCCCATGCAAATAAAACACAAATTTCTGCATAAGTCGAGAAGTAATCAAGCAAATGAAAACAAATTTGGCATGTGGGGGTTTTTTTAACAGGATTGAATAAATTGGCAACGCTTATGATGCGCTCACTAATACATGCATACAACTATCGGTCTCAGCCTACCTACATTCGACGCGTTTTTCTGCCAACAACTTTATCAGCGCCTGAACTTTCTTTCAGTTTCGCGATGCCGGGAATCGAAAAGAGTGTTAAAATTCAAGTGGTGGACAGGTGGCTTCGTGAGATGGAGTTCTAGATAAGCAAAATAGCGGAATGTTTCGGAATTCATCACGACAGTGTGGAATCTATCATCAACATTCTCGGGTAACACTACTCGTTCGATGAGCTGCAAAGAAGAGGAAGAAACTGCTGATCCACTATCGTGATTTGTTAAAAAAGGCTGGTACCTCCCTGTTTCAAAGAATCAAGAAACGCGAACTTGAAGACTCACAAAAATCAGAAAATAACAAAACAAAGTGCTGAGCAAAAATCCAGGGCGAAAACCAGAGCCAGAAAGTTATGCAGACAATTTTGTTAACGACCATTTGCTTGTATTTTGATCGATGACGAAACAACCATGCTGAGGGTTTAAAGAAAACGAAGGGTTATAAAGTAGCAGCATAATCCTTTGTTTTGATCTGATTTAGCGTCAGCCCATTAAATGGAGTAGATTTTTTTGAAAAAGACATCATTCCTTCCAATTGTCCACAGCTTGTAAGTTCAAGAAGACCGTAAAAGAGTTCAAAATAAGTTGATCTGCGACTTCCAGAAAATACACCAAACCGACTGTCCAAAACTTCATCAGTGAAGTCAAATTGAAAATCATAAAATTCTGGAAGTAAAGTAGGTTGCAATATATATATATATATATATTGCACAGAACATAGAACAATAAAAGAATCTTAACAGACGTTTAAAATTTCCTTTCGTTTAATTTTGGGCCAAAACAAGCGTAAAGAACGTTATTGTTTGCAATCTTTAATACAACAGAAAACATTTTTTGCAATCTTCCATACAACAGAAATGAGTTCAGCGATACATACATACATTTATTGTTCAACATCACATTTGGGATAAGACATAATCAACAATAGTACGCCACAATACTCGGTTTGCGGCTGCCACTCTCCAACCTCGGTCACGCCAAATGCTCGCCAGATCACGCTACACCTTGTCCGCCCATCGTGCTCTTTGCGCTCCACGCCTTCTTGTGCCCACCGGATCAGTAGCGAACACCAACTTTGCAGGGTTGTTGTCCGGCATTCTTTCAACATGCCCTGCTCACCGTATCCTTCCGGCTTTGGCCACCTTCTGGATGCGGGGTTCGCCGTAGAGTGCAGCGAGCTCGTGGTTCATCCTTCGTCGCCACACACCGTTCTCCTGCACACCGCCGAAGATCGTCCGTCGCTCGAAAACTCCGAGTGCTTGCAGGTCCTCCTCGAGCATGGTCCATGTCTCGTGTCCGTAGAGGACCACCGGTCTTATTAGCGTTTTGTACATGGTGCATTTGGTGCGGGGGTGAATCTTTTAGACCATTGTTTCTTCTGGAGCCCGTAGTAGACACGACTTCCACTGATGATGCGTTTTCTAATTTCACGGCTCGTATTGTTGTCAGCCGTCAGTAAGGATCCGAGGTAGACAAATTCCTCCCCCACCTCGAAAGTATCCCCGTCTATCGTGGCATAGCTTCCTGGGCGGATCCGGTCGTGTGCGGTGCCGCCTACCATTTACCACCAGTCCGACCTTTGCTGCTTCGCGTTTCAGGCGGGTTTACAGCTCTGCCACCGTGCCAAATGTTCTTGCGATATTGTCCATATCGTTCGCAAAGCACACAAATTGACCAGATTTCGTGAAAATCGTACCCCGGCTCGTCGCATTACACCTTCCAGAGCGATGTTGAACAGTAGACATGAGAGTCCGTCACCTTGTCGCAGTCCTCGACGAGATTCGAATGTACTGGATAGTTCACCCGAAACCCTTACGCAGTTTTGCACACCGTCCATCGTTGCTTTGATGAGTCTGGTCAGCTTCCCAGGAAAGCCGTAATCGTCCATAATTTTCCATAGCTCTGTATGGTCGGTACTGTCATATGCCGCCTTAAAGTCGATGAACAGGTGATGCGTTGGGACCAGGTATTCACGGCATTTCAGGAGAATTTGCCTAACGGTGAAGATCTGGCCCGTTTTCGATCGGCCGTCAATGAAGCCGGCTTGATAACTTCCCACGAACTCATTCGTTTTAGGTGACAGACGACGGAATATGATCTGGGATAGCACTTTATAGGCGACATTCAGAATTGTGATCGCTCTGAAGTTCTCACATTCCGAATGATCGCCTTTTTTCCACTTCTCCGGTAGCTGTTCGGTTTCCCAGATCCTGGCTATCATTCATTGCAAGCAGGTGGCCCATTTTTCTGGGCCCATCTTGATGAGTTCAGCTGCGATACCATCTTTACCAGCTGCTTTGTTGGTTTAAAGCTCGTGAATGGCATCCTTAACTTCTCTCAGAGTGGGAGCTGCTGCACTGACGTAGTCGTTCCCTCGATTGCCTTGGTCTCCCATGCCTATATTCTCCACGCCATTCAGGTGCTCATCGAAGTGCTGCTTCCACCTTTCGATCACCTCACGTCCTTCCGTCGGGATGCTCCTATCTTTATCCTTGCAGACTTCGGCTCGCGGCACGACGCGTTGAGCTTCTGGTAGAACTTCCATGTTTCTTGGGAACGGCACTGCAGTTCTATTTCCTCGCACCCCGCTTCTCCCAGGCGGCATTTTTTCTCCCGAAAGACGCGGGTCTGCTGTTTCCGCTTCTGCTTATAACGTTCCACGTTCTGTCGGGTTCCTTGCTGCAGCATTACCGCCCGTGCTGCATTCTTCTCCTCCAGAATCGCTCTGAACTCCTCGTCGAACCATTCGTTCAGTCGACTCCGTTCCACGTGCCCGATGGTACTCTCGGCTGCGTCATTGATGGCTGCTTTTACTGAACTCCAGCAGCCCTCTAGAGGGGCCAATTCGAGCGTCGCCTGGCAACGCTGCCTCGAGATTCTGCGCGTATGCTGAGACGACATCTAGTTGCTTCAGTCGCTCTAGGTTGTTCCGTGGCGGTCGCCGGTGCCGTACATTGTTGATGACAGAAAGTTTTGGGCGCAGTTTGACCATCACAAGGTAGTGGTCGGAGTCGATGTTAGCGCCACGATAGGTCCTGTTGTCGATAATGTCGGAGAAGTGCCGTCCGTCAATCAGAACGTGGTCGATTTGCGATTCAATCTGCTGTGGCGATCTCCAGGTGTACCAATAAGGAGACTGTGTTGGAAAAAGGTGCTACGAAGGGCCATGTTCTTGGAGGCAGGTAAATAAATGAGTCGTAGGCCGTTTTTGTTCGTCAGCTGGTGGGCGCTGAACTTTCCAATCGTCGGTCTGATTTCCTCCTCCTGGTCTACCTGATAGTATGATTACCTCTAAACGTTCGCACCATGGATCCTGTCCAACAAACCTCCTGCAGCACTACGATGCCGAACCCACGGTCCTTCAGTAGGTCGGCGAGTACGCGGGTGCTCCCAATGAAGTGGAGAGACCGGCAGTTCCACTTACTGAGTCTCCAATCGTAAGTCCTTTTTGTTCGCTGGGGTCGTTGCCGTTGGTCTCGGTGCATATTATTCTGTTGCTGATCTTCCGTTGCAATTCTTTTTTACGGCTGACTAGACAAAGAAATACATCGAGATTCTCTCTGAAAATCTGGAAGTCTTCTTGCTGAACGTTGGGCTTGTAGATGACTTGATTTTTCAACATAACGATCCAAACCCAAAAAAAAATTCCGTGAATTGCATCAAACTGCTGTATGTTTGCATTAGAAAAAATGGACTTTTTTCGGATGGTAATAAAAAAAAATCTTGGGCAGATAATTGCTTTTGACAAATTTGCCATAGAAGGTAATTATTTAAGCTTACTTTCGAACAAATACTACGCCCTTGCGAGCGGCCTTCCGGCAATTAACCGGACCAATCGCCATGGCGGACGAAAACATGCGTGTAGGCTCCTCAGTTTTCGCGACAAAATTATTGACGTAGATCTTACGCTTCAGGTTGGCCCAGAATTTCTCGATGGGACGCAACTGGGTACTGACATGTATGTTCATGTTCGCCAGGTACTCTTTCGCTGCTTGGCCGGTTGAACCGACCTCCCAGCAAAGCGCACGCAGCGATGTAGCCACTTTTCCCTCGGTCTTCCTCTTCAACATCATTTGGAGCTGAAGGTCGCCGGCCGTCCGAAACTGGACATTCTTTCGATGCGCTGATTGTTGTTGTTGTTGTTGTTGTTGTTGTTGTTGTTGTTGTTGTTGTTGTTAGATAGATGTTGTAGATCCCGGAACGGGCGTATCCGCAAGGTGTCAGTTTTCGACGCGGTGGGGTGCCGTTTTTGAACGCGCACACTTCTGAACGGAGTTGCTTCACTGTGTTTGCCACCACGGTTAGAGTTGGACTGATAGAGCTGTCAAATTTTGTTGGTTGACTCATGGGTTACTATGATTGATGCTGCATGGGTAGTTTCTTCAGTGCGGGTAAAGGTAAACCCATGAAAAATCGGCAAATTTTGTCCATTTTTTTAATGCAAACGTTAATATCTTTCTCAGTCACCGGATTTGAATCCGATGAACAATTTGAAGATGAACAAAACCAACGAAACCAATAAAAATCTGCTCTTTGAAGCAGTTCAGCTAGCAGGGGAATCAGTCGTCTTGCCTGACTTGCAACCACGAAAGTATGCCACGTTGTTTGAAACCAGTAATCAGTGCTAAAAGAGGTTATACAGAATACTGAAGGTTAAATCAGTTATAGTTTATTCCTACACTGTTTAAGGACTACTTTATTCTTGTCAATCGAGTTTTAAGCTGTTCCGAAGAAATATGCCCTTCAATCTTGTTTTGTATCAGCCAAAAAAATCTGAATAAATCACCGTAGAAAGTGGAAAGATAAAGAGCGAGGAATGCAAGAAAGTCTGAAATTTGTACTTTTTTGTTGCCAGTTCTTTACTTTTCTCAGCTTTATGAATTCAAATGTTTTGACAACACATATATTTTAAAATCTTAAACGTCCAAATGAACTCAAAGCTAAGTTTTCTCATTTTTACGAGTAATAACGATAAGTCACGCGTGAAATCCATTATTTTTTAGAGTGCATGCAGAAATCTCCATTTGTGTCAACCTTGTATGAAAACAGCAAAATTGTATAGCTTAGCATTGCCAAAACAATCTATTTAGCTATTCACCCAGCTGCCCAAGATGTCACCTTTGTGACACTTTCATGAACTGGTCACCCTTGCCGCTATTAAACACCGAAAACCGAAATCCTCTTAAAAATCGCAACATCTCCCGTCCGTACAGCGGCCGATGTGCGATCACGCATTCATTCTGGCCGGCAAACGTACATACTATACTAGGGAGGTAAAAAAAATCCCACCGTCTCAAGGTTCTTTTTTCCCCGGCTGAGGATCACCACACTTTTCACGTCTTCGTTTTTGCCGGCTGCCTTGAGACATCATTTTCTCTCCCGCTCAGTTTCGATCTTTCGGTTCGCGTGACCACAACGATTTTTCCGCCGGTTTGTGTCCACTTTGACGAAAAGTGAAGAATATAATAAAAAAATAATAATATACACCAAAATATTGTCGGTGGAAGATTTATTTTTTCCCCGTCGCGGTCTGTTCTCGTGTGGTGGAATGTGATAGTCTGGTGGCTGGATCGGGACAGCAGCAACCCGCTTGAAATTTGACCTCGGAATTTTACGTGGTAAGCGGCTATCCCGGTGGATTCATTTTTTTTGTCGCTGTATCTCTCTCTCTCACTCATTCGTGCGTAAATGACAATCCCCTCCACCTGGCTCGGATCCGTGCTCAACGTGAGGGCATTCAAATTAAATATTTATGTCGGTGATCCTCAAATTGAATTTTATCAAAAGTGAGAGGCGGTCGGCAATCATCACTCACGGCTTTTGAGCTTTGCATGCATCTACCTGCATGGATGACGAAAATAAAAAAAATGAAAAACAAATAACATAATTTTATTTTTCGCTCAACTGCAGGTCTGCCTGCAGCCCGATTCAAATGTCGATTTCAGTGGATGGAACACAAATGTGGGATATTATGGGGGAATTTAATCGAATTAACGGCTTTTTTTCGAAACCATTCGCATTCGAAATCGGTTTCGAATTAATTGTGCTGATTTTTTATTCTTTCTTTCTTTTTCTTTTTGCAGGACAACGATAATTGTGGCGAGGCAGCCGATCGGACGGAAAATATGTCCTATTATTTAAGGTTAGTTGGTGGCTAGCTTACTGAGAATGAAGACAAGTACGATTATTATTTAAGGGAAATGATAATGATAAGTGGGAAAAGTGTTCTTCTGCATTTTTTTGTGTGGCCGTGTCTGGAAATGTGATTTATGAATTTATATTCGCTTTGGAAAGATGGATTATGTTATACATACATGATGCTGATTATTTCCATACCAGACTGCTAGCAAAAGAATGGATTTATAATTGGATGGAGGAATTCTGGTGATTCCTTGAGACTGAAAACAAAAACTAGTTGTTTGTGATGAAGAAGAATCCAAACATGAAATGTACAAATAAATGAGCCTGATACATCAAGCTACCAAATCAAATACTTGCTTCTATTAAAAAAAAACAGTATAGAATATGCTTGATATTGCAAGGGTAAGTTTTTTTTTCGAATTTGAAATCTTTGTATTTTCTTTAATTTGTGCCTTCATAAATTCGAAGTGGCGATACAAGTCAGCCATGATGGTACCCATTTGTGGGTTCCTTTCACTGTCACCTGAACTGAACTAAAAAGCAACAGCATTCAATTTCGTATAGTTGCAACGGAATTACCTATAATTGTACCTAATTTCTATATAAGGTACCTATGATGACAACACAAATTGGTTTCGCATGTTATACCAACGATAAACAATTACATAGTCGTGAGTTTTTCACTGCCCTTTCAATTTGTGTCATAATGTTTGAACACATCTTGATTTGTCATTATAATTACACACTCTAAGATAAGAATACCAAAAGATCGTTAAAATGTACCGATTATCGCTCAAAAGTGCACATACCCAAATTGTACTTAAACGTGCACAGTGGTTTCAACTTAGAAGAGAAGCGGCCAAAAATATTCTTTTTGAGAATCATTTATAAAATGATGTATCTTTTATAAATTCTAGAGCTTCAAACATGATGTTAAAGAGACCGGATTGATCCACTGAATTTGTGGTACAAAATAATGCTCTTGAATATTTTTGGAATCGGCCTGGTTCTGAAAATATCACTGGGAAATGTTCTGGTGAATATGGATCATGTGTCTATAGACTGATTCCACGCCAAATCGGTCGGTTACCAAACTCAACTATCTTCGATTTTGATGAAACTTGGTACACGTCTTCGGTATGTTGAAAAAAATCCACTGGTGTTAAGATTATTTGGATTCAAGAGTAACTTTTGAGATGGGTGTATGTTTTTTTCCAACATTTTACTTGAAAATCGTAGTTCAAAAACCATTACATTTAGAGAAAAACTTTATATGGGGGAGTTGTAGAGAACTAAAAAGGCTTTGTAAAAAATGTACACTGAAAAAAAATTTTTTTTTCATAAAGAAAAATCGAAAATAAATACTAAAAATCAAATATAAAAAAACATATTTTTAATATTTTTCAAATTTGTTTTGTGGAAATTTGAGAAAAAAGACACGTTTTGAAAAAACTCTAGGATGGACGCTCTTATAATAAAAAAGTTTTCCGAAGAGCGAACTTTGGTGCATATTTCAAATTTTGGTTATTCATTATTATAAATGAAAATTAATTATACAATATGATTTTGGAGATCATTAAAAACAATAATGATGATAATGATAAATCACCTGAACGCAACCGTTTTCGAGATTTTTCGGATTTTATTTCAATAGAATGAAAAACCTCAGAAAATTCGCTCTTTTCTTAAGTTAATCGAGATTTCCACCAGAAATGATAAATTTTCCAAGATCTTCATATTATAACGTTCACATTACTCTAATGTCCTCTTTTCTTTTGATATCAGGATGATAAGAAGACTCATTTGAAAAGAACAAGATAAATAGCACTATTGTTTTAATATTGCAATCAATATATTTATAATTGTTTTATGGCTGTATCGGTCGGGCCGCTCAGAGAATGAAGGGAGCGAATTTGCTAAAAGCGATGAAAGTAATAGCGAGATAGATGTCGCAGGGGCGACAAGTGTGAAATGGACAGATGATGAAATTATGCGGAGGGTCATATAGAAGAAGCATATTAATCGAACTGCTGACTATTTTGCCAAGTCTAACGATGTTAGAGGTCGGGTGTAGTGTGTGAAAACTACACTCCGAACAGTTCGGTGATGTAGCGATGAAAGTAACACATATTGTTTAAGGTAGGTAGACAAATAGCAGCTATAACGTATGTCAGGTATATCTTCTCATAAAAAACAGCTAATGTACGCTGCCTGTAAACTACCAGAGATGTTTTATACCTGCATTTCCAAAGGTACCACAGCCAATATATATGCTCATACATAGTCGCATTCATCAGTAAAATCTATCTGAGTGAACTGAAAATGGAGTTTAACATGAAGAAGTGTTGTATGCCGTTTCCCACTAAACGGTGCTCAAAAAACCTTCGTAAATTAACCGAACAAAATGTCAAAAACTCAAGTTTATGGGCAAAACACATTTGGACACTTCTTTGATGATTTGTGATAATTGTCGTTTGCATTTAAATAGAACGGAACAATCCCATGCTGCAATTTCGAGCCTAGTGAGAAACCATCAATTACTACATTATGATCCACAACCATTCACATCACGGAAAATAGGCTGAGAACTCGGCAAGCCTTGGTAAGTCTTAAAAGAAATACAATATTGATGCTGAATGGCATTTTTTCGCAACATTCCCATCGGTAAGGGACCTGCGATGCAATTGCCGGTACATTAAAACGAATGGCAAGATATGCAAGCCTTGCTCGTACAACATGAACACCTCTATAAAAAGTGCATTAGAGTTATTCGAATGGGCGAACCAAAAAAGTGATGATTGTTTAACAAAAATGTCGTTTTGTTATGTATCACATGAAGAGTATGAACAGGGGGTAGCAGAATGGAATGAAATTTACCGACAGACTAAAACGATTGCAGGTACACAAAAGTACCACTCATTCGTTCCAATTTCAGAAAACGAAGTTTTTGTAAAACTGTTTTCGAATGACGAAGAAGGCAGGATTCATAATATATATAAAAGCAATCAATAGTTTATATAATGTTTATGTAATATTATCAATGACCGAGACTAATAAATGGTATATATAAATATAAATCCAACCATAATTCATTATTTTTGTCTTATAACTTTAAGTGAAGCTTTTTCAATCGACGAGCTGTTAAGAGTAAGTAAGAGGCACATACATGTGTTTTAAAAAGGCTAAAAACACAAGAGAAACAATCGTTAGCTATTGTTGTTTTAATATCACGAGTAATTTATGAAAAGGGCGTATTTTTTAAGGTTTTGAAATTTTATTGAAAGAAAATCAGAAATATCTTGAAAACGGTTGAGTTTACGTGGTTTATCATTATTATTATTATTGTTTGTAATGATCTCCAAAACCATATTGTAACATCAAAATTTATTTATAAGAATGAATAACCAAAATTTGAAATATACACCAAAGTTCGCTATTTGAAAAACTTTTTTATTATAAGAGCGTCCATCCTAGAGTTTTTTAAAACGTGTTTTTTTTTTCTCAAATTTCCATACAACAAATTAAAAAAATATTAAAAATATGTTTCTTTAGATATTTTATTTTTAGTAATTATTTTGAATTTTTCTTGATGAAAAAAAAATATTTTTTCTGTGTATATTTTTTTAAGAAAGGCTTTTTAGTTCCCTACAATTCCCTAATATAAAGTTTTTCTCTCAATGTAATGGTTTTTGAACTACGATTTTTCAAGTAAAATTTTGGAAAAAACACATACGCCCATCTCAAAAGTTACTCTTGAACCCAAATTATCTTAACACCAGTGGAATTTTTTTTTTCCAACGTACCGAACTCATGTGCCAAGTTTCATCCAAATCAATGATGATCGGGTATGATTTTTGGGATTTCCGGCACATTCTGGATGGAATCCCTCTATAATCAGTCTGAATTGTTTTAAATCCATCATTCATCACCTCAAATCACATGAAAATTTGATAACAAGAACAAACTGCATAACCAGTACCACATTGTAGCATATTTTTTTGAGCTGCTTTCCACAATGCAGAAAGTTTCTCAGACACGTAAAAAACTTGTGTTTTCAACTCATCAAGCTGCAGCTTCTCCTTGTTGGAAAACGTTTGAAGTATTGCCTTTAGTACTTTTCTGAATTTTTCAGAATCTGTGCCATCTTCAGAAACCCAAATTTCAAAAAGATGCATTTGATAGATGGAATGCTTTTTCCAATATCCTGATACAAAAGCATTTTTTTTTTAATTAGCTGCTATTGTTTGAGTTATCTATCTATCATTTATAGAAGGAGAAAGTTGGACAAATTTATGGGGAAAATGAAAATTTCGAAAATGATAGATTTTCAATACATTTTGTATGGTATTTTTTCGTTTTGATCGAGTTTTCCTTGACATGGAGCGGAGTTGACGATGATAGTCCACATGACCTTTCTCTATTTCACAGGTGTCTTTATTATTCTGCTTTTGGTTAATGTTCGTGGTCCAGCTTCGTTCGAGTCGTTTCGGACTGTGGATGACTATGTGCGATGTACGATGTGGATGATACTAAAGGGCGAACACGAAATTATTGTGACACATTCAACAGGGCATAACTTTTTTACCATTGGGTAAAAATCAACCAAATTTTGCCCACCTTCTCATTGATGTGTATTGTTTACATGCTGTCAAACTCGAAGTCGTGTTTTTCGATTCAACGAAAATGGAGGTGAACCAACGCGAGTCGAGAGAACAAATTCTTTCCAAACACCTGGAATTTCCTGACCTGTCGCACCGGCAGTTGGGAAAAATGTTGAACATTCACCATTCAACCGTCTCCAGAGTGTTGAAGCGGTTCCAGGAGCGGTTGACGTTGGACCACGGCAAAGGAGCTGGAAAAACCGGGATCGGAGAACAAAAGACGGAGGGAAGCGGATGATTAAAGCAAATCCCAACGTCTCAATGCCGTGATTTGGCTAAAAAGATCGGCATGTCGGGTGAGCTACGTCCAGAATGCAAAGAAGAGAGCTGGACTACATACATACAAGGGTACAGAACTTCCCAAACCGCGATGAGCGGCAACGATCGACGGCTAAAACTCGGGCACGGAAGCTCTACGAGAAGATGCTGACAAAATATGGCTGCTGTGTGATGGACGACGAAACGTATATAAAAGCCGATTTTAAGCAAATTCCGGGGTTGGAGTTTTTCACAAGTTCTATGTGGACAAGTGGACAAGTTCTATGTGGACGACAAATTTAAGAAGAAGAAATGTCGAAGTTCGCCTCCAAACATCTCATTTCGCAGGCCATCTGCTCTTGTGGACTGAGGAGTGAGCCTTTCATGACAAAGGGCACAGTAAATGGCAAGATCTACAAATCTGAGTGCCTCGAGAAGCACCTTTTGCCGTTCTTGCAGCAGCACGACGAAGCTCCGCTATTTTGGCCAGATTTGGCCTCATGCCACTATTCTGAAAGTGTCCTGCAGTGGTATGAGGCCAATTCTGTCCATTTTGTTCCAAAGGACATGAATCCGCCAAACTGTCCGGAGCTGCGCCCGGTGGAGCAGTACTGGGCAATGATGAAGCGGGAACTTCGGAAGAGCAAGAAGACAGTCAAAGACGAGAAGGACATGTTAAGAAAATGGAAAAAAAACTGAGAAACTGGTACCGGATGAAACTGTAAAGACTTTGATGGAGGGCATCAAGCGAAAATGCGTTCAATTTTACACTCAAGGCTCCATCGATTAACTTTTCTTGTGATTTTTAAAGTAAATATATGTATAAAACTACCCTAAAATTTTGGTTTGATTCTAAACATAATAAGAAAATTGGCATGACATTGTCGGTGTCGCAATAATTTCGTGTTCGCCCTTTATGTGCGACATATCGAGAGGCCTGCCAGCGGTTGCAATTGTTAGAAAACCACACACATTGGCTTTTAAAAAGAGGATGAAAAGGCGAAGGCTCTTCTAGTGGCGCACACACACAAATTATTATCGGGCTCGGGTAACCATTTAGCTGAATTCACTCGGCAATTTTGTATTTTATTAGCAGTGGCGTAAGCCGAGGTTCGGTTTTTTATCTGTCATCGCCATGTGCCATAATGTTTTCATTCGCTAGTGGAGTAAGTCTTATGTTGTTTGTTGAGCGGTGAAAAAACATACATTTATTAGAACTGTATCAATTACCTACATTGAAAAAAACCTCGTTAACAATTCTACGCCAATTCACCGGAGTCATGGCTGCTTCTCTCCATCCTCGGTTGCGCCCTACGCTCTCCAAGTTTGGCTTACCTGATCCGCTCATCTAGCTCGCTGTACTCCACGCCTTCTTGTACCATCGTTGCAGGGTTTTGCCTATAGGCATGAAATATTCAATATAACTGAAACAGTGCGAAATGGTTGAAGGACTTGGTGAAGTTATGAATGATGGTGGATTTTGCGAGTCGTGTGCGGAAAGCAAGATGGGTCGATTGCCGTTCAACAAGAGTCGACCGAGAACAACGAGACCATTGGAGCGCGTCCATACAGACGTCTGTGGCCAGATTACACCGAGGACGGCAGATAGGTAGAAGAAAACAGTTAATATGGAAGGCGAGCAGCAACGAAATGAACCTGAAGACGAACCTGAACCTGAAAATGAAGGCGAAAATCCAGTACCGCCCGATGATGAATTTGAAGTTGATGACGATGACGTTGACACTACTGTTGAAGACGACTCATCAACGCTCCCATCACAATCGAAGAATGGGAACAACTGTGAGAAGTTGGTTCCAAGGTCCAGTGGTTGGGAGCGCAAGGCCCCACGTTGGTTCACCGATTCCATTGCCCCCTATAGAGCCCTTCCTGCGGCTGATGAATCCCAACAGGTTTCCACATTTGATGATGATGTTGCCGGTCATCCACACGAGACGGAATGGAGGCAAGCAATAGCTGACGAGTCAGAATCCTTGAAGAAAAACCAAACGTGGACGGTGGTAACGTGCCCTGATGCGGTGCGAGTAAATGGATGTTCATTTTGAAGACAGATGCTGATGGGAATCCTGTGCGCTAAAGGCCCGCCTGGTTGCTAAAGGGTACATGCAAAAGAAGCACGTAGATTATGAAGAATCGTTTGCTCCGTTGGCAAAACTTTCAACTATACCGACGTTTTGGGCAGTTGGTACGAACCGAGATCTGAAGCTTCACCAGATGGACGTGACCACGGTGTTTCTCAATTAAGTTCTTCAAGAAAAGGTGTACATGCGTGTTCCAGAGGGGGTAACCTGTCAGCCGAATGAAGTTTGCTTGGTCAAAAAGTTCCTACCCGAGCAAAGGATTATACCAAATTGATAACAAGTTCTTATACCAGGTTATCATTTTTTTATCACTGAATATGTTATCATTGAGACTGAATAACCAGCCAAAATAACAGAATGAATAACAGAAAAATACTCGTTGAATATCATAATAATAACTTATTTTGTTATCAATGCGAACAACTTGATAGCAAATCCTGTATTGTGAGCAAATTTATTGAAAAAGTTTCAATTTGAAATCAAATTCTCATGCTAATAACTAGTTAATAACAGCTAATAACAGTTGATTCAGTTGCTACAGTACCTACTTAAGAGTTGTTTACTTGCTATAAACTACTGTAAAACTCTTACATTATTGAACGAGGTTTCATCCTGAACACACGTCTTTCTTAAGACTTTAAAAAACCTAAAAAAAACTATTTCAAATACTTTTTTGAGTGTATTAGAAGAACGATTGTGATTGAGAAATAAGGAGAATCTAAAATTTACACTTCACTTGATCACTTAAAAAAATGAAATAAAAAGTAAACATTGAAACACTTTTTTCAAATTATCACTAGTAAACGCGAAAAAGTTCCAATAAATTCCACTAGAAAAAGCATATATTTTGACCGATTGGCCTATTTCGTTAGCGACTAACAGACTTCTGCAGTGTCAAAGTAGGTCTAGTATTTATAGTGGGTTAGTTGGTACTATGCCTGTGATGCTGTTCCCTAGTCCCGAGCACTCGACACTGAAGAGAAGTCTGTAAGTTGCTAACGAAATTGGCCAAAAAATATTTTAATATTTTATTTATTTTTGAAGTGATCAAGGGAGTGTTCATTTTAAATTCGTCTAGTGTAGCCTTCGCTACATGTTGTTTAGGAATTTTATTTTGAATTAGATCTAATTTGTCTGCGCCAAAAACTATGCCAACAGCAGCACTAACCGATCTTGCTATAAACAAGAGTGGCATGAAACCGTGATCCTCAGATTAGGAAGGTGTCCTCAGCCGAATTAAACGGAAATTTCCCACGATCTTTTCCGAACTAGATCGGCAACACGAGAGATTATCTACAATTGCTGGACCTTCGTTCTATGTCGATGGTAGCCAGAGACTCTCTCATCTTTCTCCGCTTCCCGAAGATTTCTTGAACTCGACCTTGTGGGAGAAATTTTACAAGGCTGAGTGGCGTTATTCGCGAGGCATTACTTGTTAATAGCGAGATCGGTTAGTGCTGCTGTTGGCATAGTTTTGGCGCAGACAAATTAGATCTAATTCAAAATAAAATTCCTAAACAACATGTAGCGAAGGCTACACTAGTTTCCCAACTATAAACCATGGACTACTACGATTGATAGGTAAGAAATATATCAGATTTTCATCGATTAAGGCTCAATGCGTCAAGTTTTGTGAAATAGTAAAAGCAACAAATGGGCAAGAGCTATTTGTATTCTGGAATAATATTTTGAAAAAAACTGTCGTACATGTCGAAGTAAATACTTTCAATGAAGTTTTTCTTTATTTGGTGAGAGGAATCGAGGGGAAAAGATGTGTATACCAATGATTGATGTACATGCGTTCAAAGAGGAAAAGCAATTAATTGATAAATAGAAATGAGAAGAAAAATTAGTATTTTCCATTTAATTCCAACTACCTTTGTATATCTTGACAGTTACGGCAACAATGTGCAGACTTCTTCAATGTCACGTACTAATAACTCGACTTTAGTATTAATATAGAATTAATTGAGATGAGCCACTAAAACTAACCACAGAAAACCGGGCCGCAGAAAAGCGCAGCTGGATCTTACTACGAGTCGAAGTCAATACTTTTTGGTAAGTTTTGGCTAAGGTTTGCTGAGGGGAATCGGAGGAAAGTGTGTTTGCGTATGCCTTTAAATTCAAATTATTCTCATTTATATTGTAAATATCAACCCTGTTGACATAAAATTTCAAAACTAACGATATTAAAGGCAAATATCTATAAAAATATACATATTGTTATTGAGGAAAAAGTTCAACTAACGAATAAATGAATGCTATATATCACTTATAAACTCTTGAGTTTTGAATACCAATTACACACACATATACGACCTGATTTCGAAAAAAATCCGTTTAAAATCAAGTGTTGAACATAAACAAAATATACAACAAGGCAGCCACAAGCTGAAAGTCTCCCTTATAAAGGAACCAAACCTATCATAACATGAGGATTCATCGAAATGGACCACCCAATATTGGGAATATTGGGCAATCGTTAAGCGAAAGCTGAAAAAGACTGCAAAAGTGAATCGGATTGTTGCAAAGATGATAGATGGTGGAATAAAATGGCGGCTCAAGTTGTTGAACAGAGTGTCCATAACGTGATACGAGGTTTGTGATAAGTTGAGTTTGACATTTCATCTGAACCAAAACGGAATAAGGCAGTCAATATTTATATCTTGAAAGTGCAACCTTTATGTTGATTGCTCAGCTGTCTAATTCCATCAATAAAATCCCAACATCGAGCTGAAATTCTAACATTGGAAATCATTATCATTAGAACCAATTTTTATCGAACATCGTTCAACATGGTCGGCTGTTTGGGGTAAAAACCCGGTGAGAAAGGAATGTATTCCGATATTGTTTCCAAACAAACTCATGCCCAAGTGCAAAACAAAAACCTAAACATATTATACGCTATCCCCGTCTTCCCGCCTCTTCCTCATTCAATTCCGTAAAGCGTGATTCGGCGATAGTGTCATTTGCAATTACCCGTCATTAAACAGGCAACCGCACGCATTTTATAGTGCAGGAAAATAGCAGCGCGGTTTCTCATCTAGCGGTAGCGGCCTGAAATTTAAACATCCGGGCCACCACAGCGGAATTGTTCCCGGTCTAGGTACCGGCAGTGTCAGGCTGCAAGTGCGATTGTTCGGGACCAGAATGATTATTTTTCACTATGCGATACTAAAAACACGTCCGCGTATGTTTCAAACCGGATGGAGATCCGATATTAAATGACGGGGATAAAGCGGAAGGTGATGCTCAGTTTTGTTTGCATCTGGCATCGGAGGTGATTAGAGAAAACCCGCGTGAATTCGGAACGCAATGGATGATTTGAAAAACTACGAGGTAGAAATCCGCTTTATGAGCGCATTAAACGGCCGAAATGAGATTTTTGATTCAACGATTTTTTGTTCCATTGATGCCGCTCACCTGATGGCCGACATATGTACGGTATCAATTTCGCAACAGTTTGGCATGCGGTTGTCTACTATTTTCCGATAAAAACCTCAACTCCGACGACAGCCAACCGCATGGATTATTCACCTGCAACGATCACGATTACTTGCCACAGGACGGGATGGCGATGGAGACGGCACTCGATTTTTGCCGCGTCTACCGAAAACAATCAAGCCCCACAAACTCAAAATCAATATAGTTTCCATTTCGGAACCATGCGGATGAAAATCGAGCACCGGGGACGGACATAAAAAATAACACATGTTTGTTTCATTTCAAGTGTCATCGACGAGATATTTGTAGAGGCGTGAAAATTTCACACTACATTTGAACGACAGCAATTCATCGCACTTGTCGAGCTTGGTTTGGCGAATGTGAAACCTATCAACAGACGGAAGCGTGGGTGGCCACCACTTGCGGTTTGTAGTGGACGTTTTTTTTCTGATTGGAGTTTGCAAAGGCCCTTAACTCGGCAAAAGGCGAGACGCACTTGGAGTAAAGCGCGTACGTTTTGTCCAGATGTGTGAGGTATGACGGTATTTGTTTGATGCGTATCTATAGCCGTTACAAAGAATGTTACGGTGTTCATGAAACAGTTTCATGTATGATGTATGATATGTAGGCTACCACCCATTGTAGCACGGAAACTAAGTCCGACAGCAACGGGCTCTCCTTTCTGTTAGACTTGATCAAGCTTTAATAACCACTGATTATCCTAATCATGCCGTTGTATGAAGGGCCAAAAACGGGTTGGGAGCATCGATAGGCAAAATCACGTATACGTTTCCACTGGGATATAAAGAATCTCCTTCCAACAACAAGATTGCATAATTGGTCATAAGAGCGAGCTATCTAACATGAGGATGTCCCAATGGGCGGGAAGAAGATCCCGCCCTCTATTCACAAACTGTTAGCTATGAGGTGTTGGCATTCCTACTCTCCCCATCCAGAGTGCTTCCATCGGGTGCCCTGATGGTCCCTCCCAGTTCCTTTGAAATATTTATATAAAAGTGTATGTATTTATGTAAATGAAAAATACTACAAGCATTCGTATCTATTATACACGATCTTCATTCGGTTTGATCCTGAAATGCAGGAAACGTAGTAAAGCGTTGAAGCCTAGAGATCTGTGGTTCCACACTTAAGCACGTTTTCGTTCGTTTTCAGCGATAACAACAATACATCAAAATCTCGATTTGTGGTATCCTGAAAAAGTTTGTTGAATCTAATGAAATTTTACAAAACTAACATTTATACATTTTGATTGGCTGTTGAACATTTTATTGTTAATTGCAGCGTTCGTGTAGAGTAAGTCAAACAAACGTTTGTCTGATGAGAAAATATAGATATGCAAATATTTGTATTTTTACAGACAGCCAAGCGGCACTCAAAGCGTTAAGTAATTATAAATGTATATCCAAACTTGTCTGGGAATGCATTCTTTCATTACGAAAGGTGGGTTCCGGGACACTGTGGCATTGAAGGCAATGAAAGGGCAGACGAGCTTGCTAAACAAGGTTCAAATGCACAGTTCATTGGCCCAGAACCATTCTGCGGTATATCATACTGTGCCATAAAAATGGAATTAAAATCTTGGGAAGAGCAAAGGGTGATGACCAATTGGTTGGTCACCACAAAGTGTTCTCAAGCGAAAAGGTTTATAATTCCAAATGTTACAATTAGTAAAAAGCTTCTGGAGCTCAATAAGAGAGTTCTTTGTACCTATACTGGCCTAGTAACCAAACATTGCCCGAGTAGATATCATTTGAAAAACATTGGCCAGGTTCAGAATGATATCTGTCGTTTCTATAATATGGAACGTGAAACCTCGGAACATCTGCTTTGCTGGGAGACGCGTCTTAGGCTGGTCACTTGACAAATGGTGATCTAGCTTTAAGATGCGAATTAGTATAGTAAACAGGGGTATACCACAAAAGTTCAACTCAGTGGACGCAGTGGTTCTACGCCCCAACAAAAAAAAAGTCAAACTTGAGCTTCATGACCAGACAGTATTATATTATTAATCATTTATTTATACAGGCTCAATCGAAATAACTTTACAGAGCCAAGTTTTCATATTTGTATACATCATGTATCTTAAATCTAAAGTTAGGGGTATAGAGCCGATTACTCGCGGCCGTCTCGAGGTTAATAGGAATAACAATTTATTCTTTTTATTTGAACATTTTTGAAAGAGAAAAAAAAAACAAACAAACACAGAAAAAAAAATTATACTAAACATACATGTTAAACTAACTACAATCTAAGGCTAATGTTAGTCAAAAACACATAAATGAGTTTCATAAACTCCAGATCACGTACAGCCAAAATATCTCGAACCGGTACATTGGGTTGTCTACCTCGAGCCCGAAGGGAATCATAAAGCTCAGATCTGACTCCACGATGTTCATCACATGACCAAACAATGTGATCTGCGTCCTGGTAACCTTGCCCACATTCACAGAGATTGCTGTCGCTCAGTCCAACACGGTATAATGATTGGACATGAGGCGAGACATGACACGAATGAAGTCTCGACCCACATCCATCCCCTCAAACTAAGATTTCTTCGACACCTTTGGGATGATAGAATGTTGCCATCGCCCCAAATCTCCTTTACTCCATTTATACTGCCAGCTACCGAGTGACTGTTGACGAAAAATAGTAAAAAATTCATTAAAGGCGATTTGTCTAACGTAAATACCGCCTGTGACCAGACAGTAGACTGTCTAAAATGACTGCTAGTCGTATTCTGATCATCATTCTAAAATTTGAACTTGTTTGGCACAAAAATCTAAAATTATCCACCTATGGTAAGATCTGACCCTTCTTAAACTCAGTTTCTGATATAATATAGTGAAATTCGAGCTCCGGAGTTTATTCACCCGGCTTGCTCAAAAAAATACCATGTTATTATTGAACATCCAAATCCTGAATTCCACCCCGTTTGCAGCGATTTCCTTTAAAGTCAATCCATACCTGATGCCCTCGAGAATTTGCAGCTAGATAAACAACGAGACAGTAATGATAAAACCTCGAGCAACCGCTACAAGATACCCAGATTACACTGTTAGCCGCTCCGCACAGCAGGACACGCCTTACAAGCACTTTGGAAGCCCTTGAGCGCTTCGACCCAGTCCTGCCACACGCTGCCGTCGTTCTACATAGTCGTCCTGGTCCTGTGGGCGAATGCGGTGAGAGGGTCAGCCAGCAACCTCTACCCGTCGAGTATTCCTTTATTTCTACGAATGTCCAGAATCTGATCGACACCACTCATTCTAGCCGGTACTCTGAGTGTGGATAGAGCACAGCGCATCTATCAAAAAAGTAGCACTCGGGACAAAGAGCTGAGGAGAACGGTGTTGAGGTACGTGAAAGGCAACCCAGGTGTCTCGATACGTGATTTGGCAAAGAAATACGATTCCAACTCCAACAAAAAACTTCGATGAAATTTATCAGAAGCAGATAATTTCTCATCTCCATGCGAGGTTCTAGGAGTGGACAGTATAGTTAGTTAGAACGTTATAATGATTAGAAGAAATGAAGAAATGAACTTGTATCTTTCAATTTCAAAGCCTGCCGTCACCCTATACGGAATTATCAATACACTTTCTCTTCATTTCTTCTATTCGTCTCCATTGTAGTTGGTCCATGGCTGTACCTCGCCAGCCTTGCTGTATGCGGAGAGCCTGCAGGTCGTCTTCTACTTGATCGATCCACCTTGCTCGTTGCGCGCCTCTTCTTCTTGTACCCGTCGGTTCGTTTTCGAAAACCATTTTAACAGGGCTGTCGTCCGACATTCTTTCGACATGCTCAGCTCATCATAGTTGACCGATTTAAGCGATGTGTACGATGAAAGGTTCTCCCAGCAACTGATGCAGTTCGTGGTTCATTCGCCTCCTCCACGTTCCGTCTTCCATCTGCACTCCACCGTAGATGGTACGCAGCACATTCCGTTCAAAGACATCAAGGGGGTCCTCCACTAGCAATGTTAATGTTTCATGGCCGTAGAGAATTAATGGTCGAATTAATGTCTTGCCAGCCATAATGCGCCTTTGTATCTCTCTGCTAGTGTCATTATCAGAAATCACCAATGAGTCCAGATACACGAATTCGCCTAATACATCGATTTCATCACCGTCGATCTGAACCCGTGCCAGCTCCAACCTTAAGTCTGATGTACGTGTCCGCCATTGTCTCAAAATTACGTGCTACGATATCAACGTCGTCGGCGAAGCCAAATAGTTGGACAGACTTCATGAAGATCGTGCCACTCGTGTCTATCCCAGCTCTTCGAATCATGCCCTCAAATGCAATGTTAAACAACAAACAGGACAATCTATCACCTCGCCGTAACCTTCTCGGAGATTCGAAGGGATTCGAGAGTGTCCTCGAAACGACGACGATACACATCACTCGATCCATCGTTGCTTTGACGAGCAATATATATACGGAACCGGTTGTACGGAACCGGTTGGCATGACATCGCACACGCAGTTTGGCATTGCCCGGATAATGATGCCTCTAGAGCACGACTATTTACAAATTCCTTTGTCTGATCTAAGAGTGTAAAGTCATCTCCCTCCTCCTATCCAGTCTCTAACAAATCCTGTCATTGTGTCGCTATCCTGTTATACTATCCTTTTGTTTCCGTGCTAATTGAAGCTGTGGTCACCCATCTGCGGTTTAGTTACTGAAATGGGCCACAGGCACCGAGGATTTGCTAGGTGTAGCAACCGTGAGTAGCAAATAATGGCTTAAATAAGTGGCTAGATGTCATTCGTCGTTATGTCGTGATTTTCCGTGAAGACGTGTTCTGCAACTGTCGATTTGAAGTTATGTAAAATTCTTTCTCATTCTGTTTGACGGCCTCAGTCACCTTCGCTAGATGGTCTTTGAACCTTGTTACCATGGTTCTCTTTGTTTGACCTACATATTTTGCTGCAGTGTTTACACTTGATTTTGTATACTCTGCTCTGCCCAATTTGTCTACTAAATCTTTGGTGGAGCCTAACAACGATGCCAATTGATTGTGCCTACAAGAGAAAACTAAGTCTAAACCAAATTCCCTAAGTCGTGGTTTCAGTTTTTGCGTAATGTCGCAATCGAAGGGGCCGGATACACGTTTCAGGGATTCAGGTGAATCGGAGAGAGTTGTTTGCGATTTCCTAGTAGTGAGAGAATCATTAGAAGTTTGTGGTACAGTCACCGCCAGAAAAAAGTGCCCACCTACCCCAGTTTCTCCTTTTTGTGCAGCAAACTGTAAAATAAGTGAAAGATCCCATGTTTTGTTGTTTTGACGGCATATTTATTATGTTTTTTTCTTGTCTGGTACATAAAAAACACACCTGCAAATTCATTTTTTTTCTTCAAGAAAGATCAAACTATAGTAGAAATTATGCATGTCAAAATAAAGTGCTCACTTCTTATTTTCTTTAAAAAAAAAAAAACAAGTTGTAGATCCAGTCAGTTGAGCGATCAGTAGTTGATGTGTCCTCCCCTGGCCTTCAACAGCTTTTGCAAACGTTTCGGCATACTCTCTACCAAATTCTTCAGGTGTTGTGGGTCAAGATCTTCCCAGGCGTTCACAAGAGCTTGAAAATAGTTATGTTTGTTGGTAACTCCTGTCTTATCAACTCGTGAATCCAAGATGGCCAACAGATTCTCTATTGGGTTCAGATCTGGACTCTGTGGAGCCCATTCCATAGGTTTAATACGGCAGGAACGGAAGAATGCCTTCGACTTCTTCGCGGTATGTTTTGGGTAATTATCTTGCTGGAACACAAATTTGTTTTCCAGGCTTGTTTAAATCAACGAAACCTCCAAATTCTCACGCAATATGTCGATGTAGGAATCTGCTGTCATAATACCATCGATTTTTACCAACCAAAGCACCAACACCCGCCCAAGAAAAACACCCCCACACCATTTCGTTCCCTCCACCATGCTTAACTGTGCCCTGGATATGTCGATAATGAAGCGCCTCTCCAGGTTTACGCCATACACGAGTTCGTTTTTTGCTGTTGAACAACTCGAATTTGGACTCATCAGTCGTTTAGCTTTGTTGACTTTGCTAATAAAAGGTAACTTCTTACAAAACCTGCTCTTCATACCGTGTTCAGCGATCCTTCTGCGTAGATTGCTGTCCGAGATCGGTTGTTGAATCACTTCCTTGATCTCCCTGAGGGTAACCTTCGGATGTTACTTAATTTCTCGAATGATTCTCGCATCTGTTCGGGAATCTGTTCTACGTTTCCTCCCCCTTCCTGGGCGATCAGCTACTGAACCATAGGTTTTGTATTTTGCGAAAAGTTTGGTAACCGCTGCATTGCTGTATCCATACTTTTCACCAATCTTGCGATGCGATTCACCGTTCATGATGTCACGAATCTTCAAGGGAATAGTTTTGCTTGCCACCGTATTATCCATGGTTATTTAGATAACTCGCACTGAATCTTTCTGACCGACAACTGAAATCCGTAAAAAGATCAACAAACACTTGGAAACGTCAAAAAAATTGAATATATATTGGATGTAAACATTACATACACATAATATATTTTCAATTGGGAACTTTATTATGACACACCAAATATACCCCACGCATGGTTTAAAAAAGGTCCTCCCTTAGCTCAGTCAGTAAAGGCGCAGCTACAAAGCAACACCATGCTGGAGGTGGCTGGGTTCGATTTCCGGTCTGGTCTAGGAATTTTTCGTTAAGGAATATTTCTCGACTCCCTGGGCATAATAGCGTATGATTGTACTTGCCACACAATCATACTAATGCAAGAATGGTAACTGGCATCGAAAGCTCTCAAATAATAACTGTGGAAGAGCATCTAGAACACACTAATATGTGAGCAAGCAATAATGCTAATTGTGAAAGCAATAAGCTTGACATGCTAAAAAAGAAGAAGATGAAGAAATTTTGAAACCAAATCATACGAAACTCGTCAAAAAGTGTGTTGGACAGTATTGAATTTCCTCTTTCCAAACCAAAATAAATATGACGATTTGAAAATAAGCAATAAAAAAAGAAGACAAATGGCAGACACTTGAAGCTGTATAATATGTATTTTAATAACATTAAATAACGCATGCCAGCCACTCGATGGCACTATATCTATGACACCCATATCGATGACTTCCACCCCTACCACCCTTTCTCTCAGTTCGACTCATGCAGCGCCAATTAGCACAATTTTGCCGGAAAAACGACAAAATAATTCCGGAAAATGAGCCTATTCTCTACCAATTGTTGGCAACATCTGGCTAATGATGCTAAACAAGTTGATACTACATCACCTTTGTGCATATGTCCATGTAGCTGGCGTGCGAGTTTGCTGCATTTATTCAACTATAATCCACCGGTTCACTCTTTCGCTCGTTGCGTAGATCCGTGCATCCCACCACTATGCGGTCAGAGATCTATCCATGACAACATTCACGCCAGAGTGAAAATATGGGAAAATAGGCCTTCGATTTGCTGCTGCCCGCCAGAGCTTCCACAAATGGGATGGTAATCACTAAATAAGACTCATTAGCCGGACGCGACAGATGTGAGAACAATTATTCCAATCCGGGCAGTAAATGTAATTCACTGAAAATTCACTCTAACAAAGTCGAAATCAGCCATTCTCATCGGAGTCTACTGGGCACGTTGTTGTGTGCATGCGGTTTGAAATTTGGCTCGTTAACTTTTGACTATCCGTACGATTGTTGACACGATGCCAATGTGGCGGTAGGTAGATTCATTTAGTAAAATGTCGGGAAAACAGCAAACATTAAAGCCACTGAAGATCAAAGTTTTGGTTGAGTGAATCCATTGTGGCGGACTTTCTTCTAGTCGTAGAGCTTACTTTCACGAAGCGCAACGTGTGCCAAATGTAATAAATCTATGGGACAAGCATCATAAGCCGTAAATTTCTCGTAGCTAAAGAGCGGAAAGTAACGTGAATTATAGTTCAGCATAACAGCTGACAGCTGGTAATTAGTGACGATGCTAATGATTCTAAAATTGTATGATAAACGGTGCAAACTGATTGCACGGAGGGAAAAAAATGGCAATGAATAAGAAGACCACAACGCATTATTCGTAGCATCATGTTCTCCTCCTCATTTAGATTCCCTTAGCAGATAAAACCCACTCGATGAAATACCTTCAAGGAAGGGTCTTTTGGTTGAAGTTGAAATGATTTTTACTCTAATTTAATTATCCACCACCGAACCGAGCAAGCACCTTATTTCCGTTGTCGTTGTCGCCGTCGGCACTAGCATTTTAGGGCATTTTACAATGGTTAAAAAAAGTAGGAATTTCGGTCAAATTTTGAGTTGTGCTGCTGCATTATTCTCGCGTAATATTATAAAAGGACCAATCCATGATGATTGATTCAAATACTACACACACAATGTATTGAATAAGTATCGATATTGGACATGAAAATTTTCAACACACTAACATAATCAAGAAAACTGTTGTGTAAATTAGTAGTTTTAGTTTGGCGTGTCACTGATGTTTATGGGTAACCGTCGCTGTCGGTAACTTCATGCTGTCGGGAAATATTCGTTCACAAATCAGTTAGGTTTCGCTCGTACTCGTTTTGCAGTTGTCGTAGGCGTTTCAAAGTTGTTCAATATGAAGCGTAAAGTTAAATACTATGTTGTTTAAGAAGGAAATAATTTCTCATCTCACCACCAATCTTGCTAGCCTTCTGATGCCGCATGGTGATGAGCAATTATTTCCTTCTTATACAACATCATCATAGATCGTTACTCGTTATGGGAGAATACCAAAATAACAATCATTGTGTTAAATATTGTGGCCGAGACAGTGAGAACTAACCGGGATTATGTTTTTTTGCGTTTTTCCGTTGATAATATTACAAAATCAAAATGGATAGAATTCTGTCGGCTGGGCTCCAAGACAACCGAAATAAATTATTATTATTTTAATCTTAATAATCATATAATCCTTACATAAAACTTTACAATAGAATTAATGATTAAAAATTTATATTAAAAATTAACCATTAGAATAATATAAATAATAACAAAAACAAATATGACACACAAAAACAATGATGATAATAAAATTGATAATATTGAACGTAATTTTAATGCTTATCCTAATAAAAATCATAATTACGAAGCGAATTAAAACCATTATATATTTACTAACAATATGACAATTGTTATTATAACACAAATAACAATGAAAAAATATAACCAAAATTATTTAAATTGTAAGTAAACAACAACAGTAATTTTTATTATTATTATTATTCTACGATTATGTATTTATGGTTGTCTAATAATGAAAGTAATAATTATTACTCAAAAATTAATAATGAAAACCAAATGTAACGATAACAAAACCAATCAAATGAGAAATAATAATAATTATCGTTAAACTTATTATTATAACTTTTTTACACATATTAGTTTCAATCATAATAATTATAATATTCTTAGCCAATATGAAGATTATAACAAAATTTTTTTTGATCGCCTAAAACAAATAAAGTGTTATTTTCTACTTTGTTAATACTAATGTTTAATTAAGAATAATTATTATTATTTTCAGAATTGACGTCATAATTTTCATTTTTTTTTTTAACTCTTTATTTATTCCAAATTTTACATTGTTTTACATTCATATATTATCCTAGGTGATCCTGCTAAGTATTTAACATTTCAACCTTATAGGCTATCATTAATATCTAATTGTGTTAATATTATTTTTACTTTGTCTATTCAGAATTTTTAACAGGGTTTATTTTGCCTGCGTGTCAGAATTACAGTTGATTTCTTAAAACTAGTTCTTATCTATAGAGAGAATTGATCATTGCAATTGAAGATTGCAATGATTTTTGTCTAAAATTATGAATTATTTTGTTGGACATTTCTTCTAGAGTCTCCAACGTTTGAAATTCTATGTAATTCAATAGTACTGAACCAGGTGGCAGCTTCAAAATCATTTTCAGAACTTTGTTCTGAATCCTTTGAAGTGCTTTTTTCCTAGTTGCGCAACAACTAGACCATATTGGCACTAGCATAAAGCATGGCCGGTCTAAAAATTGTTTGAATATTAGAAGTTTGTTCTTTAAACAAAGTTTGGATTTCTGTTTATAAGAGGATACAAACATCTTATGTACTTATTATATATGGCTTGAATGCCCTCAATGTGATCTTTAAAAGTTAATTTTTGATCAAGTATCAGTCCAAGATATTTTACTTGACTTGACCAAGAAATTGGAACTCCGTTCATAGTGACTATATGACTATTACTTGGTTTCAAAAATGCAGCTCTAGGACTTGTGTGGGAATATTAAAAGTTGAGTTTTGGAAGCATTAGAGAAATCTTCCATTTTTGAAAATAATCTGTAAAAATATCCAAGCTTTTTGTAGCCTCCTGGATATAACACGAAGACTGTTTCCTTTAGCGGAAATGCCTGTGTCATCAGCAAAGCAAGATTTTTGACACCCTGAGGTAAAATCAGGGAAATCTGAAGTGAAAATGTTATATAGTATTGGCCCAAGTATGCTACCTTGAGGAACACCAGCTCTAATGGGCAATTGAACAGATTTAGAATTCTGATAATTTACTTGCAAAGTTCTATCAGTTAAGTAGTTTTGAACTAATTTCATGATATAAAGCGGAAAATTAAACTTTTTCAGTTTCGCAATCAAACCTTCATGCCAAACACTGTCGAATGCATTTTCTATGTCTAGAAAAGCAACTCCAGTGGAGCAGCCTTCAGCTTTATTGAACGAATTAAATTTGTAACTCTCAAAAGTTGATGCGTAGTTGAATGCCCATGGCGAAAACCAAACTGTTCATCAGCAAAAATTGAGTTTGACTTGATATGAAGCATCATTCTATTCAAAATTATTTTTTCAAAAAGCTTATTGAAGAAAGCAACCTGATCGGTACAAACATAATTTTCATGATTTTCTTAATTATCATTGTTAATATTTTAGTTTAAATAATTATTATAATAAAAACCATGTTTATGTATTTGTTATAATTGTAAAGGGTGAAACGGTCAAAATTTGGTCAAGGGAAAACGCGTGTAAATCGGTGAAATCGTTTATTTAAAAAATCAAATTAAATTTTTTTTTTCAAGTTCAATTAGTATAAAATTCAGGAAAAATATTCAGTTAGGCTTCCGCTTTTCCAAATCCGAATTGCCGGGCCTTACGCTTGACCCCTGCCATCAGATTTTGTACAGCCACCTTGTCCACCTTCTTTGCCGCAGAAAGCCAGTTTGCCTTGAACTGCTGCTCGTCCTTAGCAGTTTTTTTGGTCTTCTTTAGGTTCCGCTTGACAATAGCCCAGTATTTCTCAATTGGGCGGAGCTCTGGCGTGTTGGAAGGGTTCTTGTCCTTGGGAACCACCTGCACGTTGTTGGCGGCGTACCACTCCATGGCCTTTTTACCGTAATGGCAAGATGCCAAATCCGACCAAAACAGTACGGAACAACCGTGTTTCTTCAGGAAAGGCAGCAGACGTTTATTCAAACACTCATTCACGTAAATTTCTTGGTTGACAGTCCCGGAAGCTATGAAAATGCTGCTTTTCAAGCCACAGGTACAGATGGCTTGCCAAACCAGATATTTCTTTGCGAACTTTGACAGTTTCGTGTGCTTGAAAATATCTGCTACCTTTCCCCTTCCTTTTGCCGTATAAAACTCCTGTCCCGGAAGCTGCTTGTAGTCGGCTTTGACGTAGGTTTCGTCGTCCATTATCACGCAGTCAAACTTCGTCAGCATCGTCGTGTACAGCCTCCGGGATCGCGCTTTGGCCGTCGTATTTTGTTTATCATCGCGATTTGGAGTCACTACCTTCTTGTAAGTCGATAGTCCGGCTCGTTTTTTGGCTCGATGCACGGTTGTAGACGATACACCCAGCTTATTTGCGGCATCTCGGAGAGATAGGTTAGGGTTTCGCTTGAAACTACCGGCAACTCTCTTTGTCGTCTCAGCGGCTTCCGGTTTTCGATTTCCCCCCGATCCAGACTTCTTGGCTGTCGACAAACGTTCCCCAAACACTTTAATTACATTTGTAATTGTTGATTTGGCAACTTTTAGCGATTTTGTCAACTTTGCGTGCGAGTAGCTCGGATTTTCGCGTAGCGCGAGCAAAATTTTGATACGCTGCTCTTCTTGCTTGGACGGCATTTTGACAACTGAAGAGTGAATTCCAAAATCAAAATAGGAGCAACATTCTACACACACACACCTTCAAAATGAGGGGTGTTCAGGTTTTTTAAATGCAAAATTGAAAGAAATACGTCAAGTTGATATTGACCAAATTTTGACCGTATCGCCCTTTATTTTGAACACGCTAAAGCTTCAGATGATGTGTTTTTGCACAACTCCTCGAGATCGGCATGCCGTACTCGATGACCGGATTTGCTCGTAGACAGCAAGCTTATTTTTCAGGGATAATGTAGACCTTCTGTTGATCAATGGATAAAGTAGCTTCAACAGAACATAAAGGGCGAACACGAAATTATTGCGACACATTCAACAGGGCATAACTTTTTTTACCATTGGATAAAAAGTAAACCAAATTTTGCACACTTTCTCATTTATGTGTATTATTTACATGCTGTCAAACTCGACGTCGTATTTTTCGATTCAACGAAAATGGAGGTGAACCAACGCGAGTCGAGAGAACAAATTCTTTTCAAACACCTGGAATGTTCTGACCTGTCGCACCGGCAGTTGGGAAAAATGTTGAACATTCACCATTCAACCGTCTCCAGAGTGTTGAAGCGGCTCCAGGAGCGGTTGACGTTGGACCACGGCAAAGGAGCTGGAAGAAAACAGGGACCGGAGAACAAAAAGACGGAGGAAAAGGTGAAGCGGATGATTAAAGCAAATCCCAACGTCTCAAGCCGTGTTTGGCTAAAAAGATCGGCATGTCGCAGAGCTACGTCCAGAATGCAAAGAAGAGAGCTGGACTACATACATACAAGGTACAGAACTTCCCAAACCGCGATGAGCGGCAACAATCGACGGCTAAAACTCGGGCACGGAAGCTCTACGAGAAGATGCTGACAACATATGGCTGCTGTGTGATGGACGACGAAACGTATATAAAAGCCGATTCTAAGCGAATTCCGGGGTTGGTGTTTTTCACCGGCAAGAGCAAGTTCTATGTGGACGACAATTTTAAGAAGAAGAAAATGTCGAAGTTCGCCTCCACATATCTCATTTGGCAGGCCATCTGCTCTTGGGGACTGAGGAGTGAGCTTTTCGTGACAAAGGGCACAGTAAATGGCGAGATCTACAAATGTGAGTGCCTTCGAGAAGCGCCTTTTGCCGTTCTTGCAGCAGCACGACGAAGCTTCGCTATTTTGGCCAGATTTGGCATCATACCACTATTCTAAAAGTGTCCTGGAGTGGTATGAGGCCAATTCTGTCCATTTTGTTCCAAAAGACATGAATCCGCCAAACTGTCCGTTGCTGCGCCCGGTGGAGCAGTACTGGGCAATGATGAAGCGGGAACTTCGGAAGATCAAGAAGACAGTCAAAAACGAGAAGGACATGTTAAGAAAATGGAGAAAAAAACTGAGAAACTGGTACCGGATGACACTGTAAAGACTTTGATGGAGGGCATCAAGCGAAAATGCGTTCAATTTTACACTCAAGGCTCCGTCGATTAACTTTTCTTTTGATTTTTGAAGTAAATATATGTATAAAACTACCCTAAAATTTTGGTTTGATTCTAAACATTATAAGAAAATTGGCATAACATTTTCGGTGTCACAATAATTTCGTGTTCGGCCTTTACTTTGGGACATTTTTGTCAACCTGCTTCCTGAAAATCAGCTTGATGTCTGTGTTGTTCAGGATTAATTTACAATCCTCCGGTGGAACAAGTTTGGGAGAGTTAGAGTGTGGAAATATGATGACCTGGGTCTTTGCTGCGTTGATACAGATCTTCCATTCGATGAAGTATTATGACAGGACATTCAGGCTTCGTTGCAGTTTTGCGTTAAGCGCTCTTGTTACCATACCATTGTGGACGACTGCGGTATCATCGGCAAACAACGACAGAGATCCATTTTTAGGAAGCGGGGGTATGTCCGAGGTGAATAGGTTGAACAGAAGTGGGCCTAGTATACTTCCCTGTGGAACCCCGGAGGAGATCTCTTGCACATCGGAAACTACACCGTGCAGCGATACATGGAATGTCCGACAGATAATTTCTAATTATCTTCATCAGGAAGATGAAAAGATTGCTTCATTTTAGCTTGTGCACCAGGCCAGCATGCCACACGTTACCGAAGGTCTTATGGATGTCCAGAAATGCCATGGCAGATGATTTAGATAGAGACTTGTTCCACCTGAAGATGTTGATGAATCGATTAAGTTGGTGGACTGTTAAACGACCACGTTGAAAGCCAAATTATTCGTCGAGCAAGATGTTCAGCTCGTCGGCAGATGAGAGAAGCCGACGGTGGATCGCTTTCTCAAACAGCTTGCACAATCCTGAAAGAATGCTGATTGGTCTATAGCTCTTGGAAGAGGAAGGATCTCTCCCAGGGAATGACTTTGGCTGACTTCCAACACGAGGGGAAGTAGCTAAGTCGCAGGTTTTTGTTGAAGATCAACGCCAGATGAATGTAGAACTAGGGGCTCATTTGCTTGAGCTCCAAGTTCATGATGTTATCGAAACCTCTGTCGTACATCTCTGTCGTAAATGGTTGCAGCAACTTGAATGTGACTAAATTGAGTCACATTGCAATTACTTTGACTGATTTACAACAAGTGTGCTACTAGGGAAGCTCGCTAACGGAAATTTCGTGCGGATTGACGATGTTTTGTCCGAGATTTTGGGAGCCGACGAAGTGTTGACCTATCTTAGTAGCCTTCTCTGCAGGAGTTATCTGTGGAGCTATTGCTGTCTAGTTGGATCAACGGTGGGATGGGCCTTGGTTTAGTTTTTAATTTTTTTGTCATCTTCCAAAACGACTTTGCACAATCAGGCAGAGAGCGGATCTTGGCGGAATAATCGTTTTATCTGTATCTACCATTCTGGCCATAATAATGTTTGTCATCCGATTGCAATGACTTTTCAAGGTAGTTCGCTAGTATAGACCTCGGGTGGCGTTTCGCAATTGTATCAAATCTTTAGTGGGTCTATCAATGGGTACAGAGTTGCTCATCTGATCTATCACTGGGACATGTTGCTCTTGGGCCTGGGAGATCGCTTGCACCGACTCAAGGTGCATGTTGAAACCGATGTTGTCGTGAACGTGCTCTCGGAGTCTCTCCCAACAGGCGCGATGGGAGTTCCGTCTGGTGATCGGATGCCGGTTGACCGAGGAGACAACTTCGGCCACCACTGGATAGTGGTCCGAGCTGAGCTCCTGGTGCACGACCGGCTGGGCGTTTTGGTTCCTCATGTTGGTGAAGAAGATGTCGATTATTGAGTGGGCTCCGGATCGACTCACCCGGGTGGTAATATCCGGGCCCAGGATGGTGTAATGGCCCTCTTCCAGGTTCTCCTGTAGAATTATGCCGTTTTGGTTGCGTTGGCTATTCTTCAAGATAAATCGTAGAGAGTTTGAGCTGTTTAGTGGAATACCTATAACTAGAAATGAAAAGAAAAATTATTATTTTCCATTTAATTACAACTACCTTTGCTTATCTTGGCAGATTCGCGTATCAGTCAAGTTACTAGTACGAGACTCTGGAGAAGTCTGCATATTGTCTCTCTGGTTTCCTGTTTCGCATTCAGGTCACCTGCGAGGATAAACTGCCCCTGCCTCCGAGTTAGCTTGCGGATGTCGTTTCGTAGGACCATTGTTGTTCCCTTGACCATGTTGGCTTGCTTGGGAATATGGGCCCCGATGATGGTTATAGGTCCGCGGCTGGATGCTCGGATGCATGAGGCAGTAGATGATGTTGCGCAGGGCGATCAGCACTGCTCTTCCAACAGAGCCGCAATGATCAAATCGCACAAACCGGTAGCCTGGGATGGACACGCTCAATTCAGGCTTGAAGTGCACCTCCGTGATGATAACCATGTCGATGTCGTCCCTGTTGAGGAAGTCACCGAGCTCAATGATTTTGTTCCAGATGGAACAAGCATTTCAAATAAAGATGCTGCTGGTTTGTTTACGGTCCATGTTTGAACAGGAACTCTATTGTCACGGATGTGGTGGCTTTGAGCTGTTCCTCCATTGAGCCGTAGAGTTTTTGAACGAACTCGATGTGGAGGCGGTGGCGGCTGCCGTGAATCGATGCGGAACGGAGGCTGACGGTGATTTAATGATATCGGTGGTTTGGCACGTGGTACCGAAGCGTCGACAAATTCTCCTCATCCATTCGAAGTGGCGGACGGCGTTGACCAGGCCGAGACTTGGTGGACGCCTGCTTGCGGATCCCCAGAAACTTCACACGTTTGGAACAGGTTCGATTGTTACCTTCGTGATTAGCACCATAGTTGGCGCACTTTGGTGGGGTACCTTCGTCCATCGGCGCACAATCCCTGGTAATGTGTACTCCGGCACACTTGCCGCAACGCGATTTCATGTGGCAAATTCAGGTTCCGTGGCCGAATATAAAGCAGTTGCCACACTGGGTCACGTCGTGCTGTCTCGGGTGATAGCGGCCCCACTCGACTATGACGTTGAAGAGGGCCCGTGTTTTAAACCAAACCGCCATCATGACGGATCCCTTCTCTAGGTGGACCAGATAGAGTTGGTTACATTAATTTTCTTGTTGCTGGCGTCTGAAAGGAAACACTTTCTGAAGCTTCAATGGCACTGCTTGCCGCTCGGCGAAGATTACCTCCGAAGTGAATTCCAGAAGGGCACGTTTAGCGGCTTATTTCCGGGTGCTTCGTGAGTGTAAAACTCGTACTTTTTGGGCGACTACGTCAGTCAGCCTCCGTCAAGCATATAATATATGTACCCGTACTGCACTGTTTATATAGCGGATGAATTTGGATTGCTGCAAGCGTGGTCCTGAGTGCAGTGAAGTCCTTTGACGTGGTGAAGAGCGGAGGGATCTTTCCTTTTTTTGCTCGTTAATAGTCGAGCGTTGGGGTCCGCTGGACTGCCAGTTGGAGCTACCCAGTTGCGGTAAGGTTTCGGGACCGGATGACTCCGTGGGTCGAGTAAAAAGTTTGCCAAACTTTGCAACGCTTTCTTCTGGTTTGTCACCACCAGAACATGAGGAAACGCAGGTGATAAATCGCGAACCGGATACGCGAGGGGGAAAAGCACGAAAAAAAAACTTGTTACGAGAGATTGAAGAACATGACCGTACGTGTTTTAACTTAATGATACTGATTTTTTAACTTAATGATACTGATACTGAATGATACACAAATATCTATTTCAGCAAAAGTGCATTAAATGTCGTAGCTGCTGCTTAAATGAGACCTCTGTTACTCACATTTGAAATCTGTGATAGGAAAATTAGTAAATTTAGTATGCAAAACTTCAATTTTATACATCATCTTTTATATGTGTAACTTTCAATTATTTAAAATTGGGAAACTTGGAACTTTTAAATAAATTAATAATAAAACATTTTATAACAGCACTTTTTTAAATTATCACTAATAAACGCGACACTAAAGCAGACTGTAAGTCGCAGACGAAATATGCGTATCTGTCAAAAGATAAGCTTTCTCTAGTGGAATTAAAAGGAATTTGCTCGCGATTACTAGTGATAATGTGAAAAAAAAAAATGTTTCACTGTATTAGTTTTTATTTGTTAGAATGGGCTCAAATTAGGTGTTAATTTTAAATTCTCCTTGTTTCGCTCTAGTTATACGCAAAAAACAAAGTTTTTTAAATAGTGTTTTTTTTTAAAAAGTGAAAGTAATAACTATTGTTGATAGCTGAATTTAAACTCGTAAAAAAATCAACTGAATGACGGAAAAATCTTGGAAAACTGTTGAAGAATAATTGAATTTTAATTGAACCCTTATAAAGTGTTTTGAGTTTTCGTGAAGGTCGGTATTTGAAAATATCTATGTGAAGTCATAAAATTTGAACCAAACTATAGTAGTGAATGATGAAAGCTAATGTGTGTTTTTAGATGTTTCCATTGTTGATAGAATTAACTGAATTTCAGTTTTTTTCAATTAGAATCTTCGTTCTGGCCAGCATATGGCAGTATGATGTAATTTTCTTGACTAAATGTTATTTATGAAAAACGTTTAAAAAAAATGTATGTATATATATAGATACAACAATGAATTTGAAAACAAATTTTGACCACCACTTTCAATAGAACTGTCGCTGTGTGCGTCGCTGTTTCCCTTTCTCCATCACGAGCATCATCCGAACCACGTCAGCCACCTCGGCAGCACCGTCCTGAATTAATGTTCAAAACAGAAAATTATTTTCATGGTCACGTTTCAGACATTTAATATTGCCGCGTTTGTTCACTCCTTCACATGCCGGGGAAGGAAGATGCTTCAGGCTGGAAGGGATTGGATGCGTCCTTTAAAGGACTCGTTTGAAGGAAATGTGGATTTAGAGTTACATCACCGGAAATTGAACAGTTCAAGTAAGGAATCTCATTATGACGAAGATGGGCGTATGCACGACTGATTTGCAACGGGGTGTTTTTGGAAAATCGATATTCGCTCAAATAGAAGGTCCAGTGTCTTCAATGAAGTTGTATCTAATCGAATGGAAAGTGCAATTTAAGCATAGAGGCCGACACAAGCCCATAGGTTTGTAGGAGGAATACAAAAGATAGAAGTCCAACATAAACAAATGTCGTGTTGTTCCTCATCCAAAAAATATGTATTTAAGCGTTTCCATTAAAGGGTGATACGGTCAAAATTTGGTCAAGGGAAAACGCGTGTAAATCGGTGAAATCGTTTATTTAAAAAATCAAATTAAATTTCTTTTTCAAGTTCAATTAGTATAAAATTCAGGAAAAATATTCAGTTAGGCTTCCGCGTTTCCAAATCCGAATTGCCGGGCCTTACTCTTGACCCCTGCCATCAGATTTTGTACAGCCACCTTGTCCACCTTTTTCGCCGCAGAAAGCCAGTTTGCCTTGAACTGCTGCTCGTCCTTAGCAGTTTTTGTGGTCTTCTTTAGGTTCCGCTTGACAATAGCCCAGTATTTCTCAATTGGGCGGAGCTCTGGCGTGTTGGGAGGGTTCTTGTCCTTGGGAACCACCTGCACGTTGTTGGCGGCGTACCACTCCATGGCCTTTTTGCGGTAATGGCAAGATGCCAAATCCGGCCAAAACAGTATGGAACAACCGTGTTTCTTCAGGAAAGGCAGCAGACGTTTATTCAAACACTCTTTCACGTAAATTTCTTGGTTGACAGTCCCGGAAGCTATGAAAATGCTGCTTTTCAAGCCACAGGTACAGATGGCTTTGCCAAACCAGATATTTCTTTGCGAACTTTGACAGTTTCGTGTGCTTGAAAATATCTGCTACCTTTCCCTTCCTTTTGCCGTATAAAACTCCTGTCCCGGAAGCTGCTTGTAGTCGGCTTTGACGTAGGTTTCGTCGTCCATTACCACGCAGTCAAACTTCGTCAGCATCGTCGTGTACAGTCTTCGGGATCGCGCTTTGGCCGTCGTATTTTGTTTATCATCGCGATTTGGAGTCACTACCTTCTTGTAAGTCGATAGTCCGGCTCGTTTTTTGGCTCGATGCACGGTTGTAGACGATACACCCAGCTTATTTGCGGCATCTCGGAGTCGGAGCATTTGTCGTCTCAGCGGCTTCCGGTTTTCGATTTCCCCCCGATCCAGACTTCCTGGCTGTCGACAAACGTTCCCCAAACACTTTAATTACATTTGTAACGGTTGATTTGGCAACTTTTAGCGATTTTGCCAACTTTCCGTGCGAGTAGCTCGGATTTTCGCGATGCGCGAGCAAAATTTTGATACGCTGCTCTTCTTGCTTGGACGGCATTTTGACAACTGAAGAGTGAATTCCAAAATCAAAATAGGTGCAACATTCTACACACACACCTTCAAAATGAGGGGTGTTCAGGTTTTTTAAATGCAAAATTGAAAGAAATACGTCAAGTTTATATTGACCAAATTTTGACCGTATCGCCCTTTATTCAAAGTAACTCGTCAACTATTTAACTTACCCAGCAATGTAAAGTGGTTTCTATAAGTTCTATTGACTTGTAGAGAGCTAAGGGATGGGCCATAAACCACGTGTTATATGGTATTTTAAAAACCCCAATTTATTTGTAGTTCTTTGGTCAACAAATTTTTGTTATTGGAAATATTCTTCTGATCAATAAGCAAGCAAAGGGGTGGACAGCCATTTCTGCTAGAACCAAATATGTGAAGAGAACGTATTGATAGGTCCTCCGATAGGCTTTCGGCAGGCTGTGAAAGCTATCGGACTTATGAATACTTTCTCTTTAAATCTTTGGCTCTAGCAGAAATTGTAGTCCACTTCAAGGGTTGCATGTTGATAAGAAGGATATTTCCAATTTCAAATATTATAATTATTGATTACGTGCTTCATACAACAACAAAAAACATGATTAGTTCAATGTATTTTTTGTTAATTTATATGGAGCATGCGTTCTGGCCAACTAGTTTCTGGACATTCTGCTATTTGGTTTTTCTGTATTTAAAGTGAATTTTTCCCGCTTGATCGCAGCAAGCCGTGCTTTGGAGCTGACGTGTTTTGTTTTGCTGCATCGAGCATCACATGGAAGGCTTCTAAAGGAAGAGTGAACATCAACAACGATTTCCGGTGAGATCTATCTGATTATAACTTAATTTGAACGAAACTGGAAAATAAGATACGTGCCATCCTAAAAACAGTATGCTTTGGTGATGGAAGTGTATGCACAATACTAATATTCATTTGATGGGGGGCTTGTTGTAACTTAAAGTGACCTCGGAATGGACGTGAGTTACCAGCCATTCTGAAATAAGTCACTGGAACCCAACAGAGCTATCACCTTCCAACTCTTGGGCTAAAAATGTTTGTCGTATTCGTATAAGACAACAGCTCGTTGAACTGCAAACATTTGTCGTCCATAAAATTACTGCCAACGGTGGGCATTGGATTGTTCATACATACACACACATTTGATGGACTTTGTCCGCTTTTACAGTGACGGAGAATACATTAAGGCCAAAGCATGATTTTCATACAAAACGCTCATGCTTGGGGGCTTGTCTTTCATTTTTCCGTGATCCAATTGATCTGAAATTTCGGCTTTAGTCTAAAAATAGCCTTAATTTTTGTCTGTATCAGATTCACGTTTTTCCATCAACCACTTACAAAGTTAAGGATAGAGAAGACCTCTTTTGGATTTCCATAAATGATGCGTGACGTGATAATGACGTGGTTTATGGACAGCCCTAATTGAAAAGTCAGATTATTACTACGTTATACCCAACATACATCAAAGCTGAGTAGTCTGTTCAGTTAAATTAAGAGAAGCGGTTGTTCAGACTGATGTTTTTTGGGTAGACAATATTACAACTAAATTATTTCACGGAAAAATTAAAAGGTGATCAACCAGCCATCAGCTTTGCTAATAAATTTTTGAAAATTAATTTATTTTGTCAAATCTGGCCAAATCTACTTTCGAGCATTATTAAAAATCATCATGTTTTCCCAATGAAAAACCACCATAACAATTTGTGAATGGCCCTAACAGCATCCTTACTGTTGGTTTAAATCAAATTCCATTGAAAAACGCTACGTATATTTAAATATTTGCCTAGACGACGCGTGAATTCAGCTCATCGTTTACCAAAACGAACGCTGCTGCCACCCAATCCTATAATCCAACATCCCAGTGATTTCTCGTGAAAGTGCAGAGGTGTTCTTAGTTTTTCAATAAAGTGAGAATCACGTCAACATGTTCCTCCCATATTCTTATTTGACCTGCATTCAGGTGCGTCGGTATTGCCTTAGTTTGAGATCACCAGTTTTTACACATTGAGGATGAATGTTAGTCCCAAGAATCATATGTTGGTTCTCTGTGTAATAACAGCTGATCTGGTAATAACGGAGTAGCAATCTCCGGTGGTCAATTATGCTCATGCTCATGTGACAAAGTCGTGTGTTGCATAAGCTGCAGACAATTTTATGGAAAAATCTGACAGATGTAGCCACAAGTAGGTCATTTCCCATGTGGATGACATTTTGTTCGTGTTTTCGTTATTAAAAATGTTTATTTTTCATTGGTCAAGAGATCCTTGTGACAAAATGCATGCTAATGCTAATGCTAATGCTATTGCTAATGCTAATGCTAATGCCAATGCTAATGCCAATGCTAATGCTAATGCTAATGCTAATGCTAATGCTAATGCTAATGCTAATGCCAATGCCAATGCCAATGCTAATGCCAATGCCAATGCCAATGCCAATGCCAATGCCAATGCTAATGCTAATGCCAACGCCAACGCCAATGCCAACGCCAACGCCACCAATGCCAACGCCAATGCTAATGCCAATGCCAATGCCAATGCCAATGCCAATCGCTAATGCTAATGCCAATGCCAATCGCCAATGCTAATGCCACTGCCAACGCTAATGCCAATCCTAATGCCAATGCCAATGCCAACGCCAACGCCAACGCCAATGCCAATGCCAATGCCAACGCCAATCGCCAATGATAACGCCAATCGCCAATGCCACCAACGCTAATGCCAATGCCAATGCCAATGCCAACGCCAATGCTAATGCCAATGCCAATGCCAATGCCAATGCCAATGCTGTAATTCATGGCAGTGAAGAAGCTGGTTGATTTGCCAATGAGGGTTAAAATAGCCCACCAATTAGCATAGTTATCACGATACTGCTGGAGAAATGAGGCAAACGATTAGTAATATGTGGGAGAAACAGAAAAGGGTAGATAGATTCAAAATACGTAAAGTTGAGGAGAGTTAAGACCGGAACCGAAAAGTGGTACGATCATAGAAGTTCTGCCAACAAAGGAGTACTCACCCAACTGCACATCACACATGAGTTTTTAGTGAAAAATTCATTACCACCAATATTCGAGTGCTGTGGAGCGGTAGTTGACATACGACACTGTACTGCAGAAAGATTAATAAAAATGGACCATAATATGGAATGAACCCGACAAATCTTCCAGCGGCCCTGCAAAATAATGATGAATGAGAGAGGCAGCTTTTAGAGTATTAACGAAAAACAAACCTTCTGTAAAATGCTCTAAATGAGAAAAAAAGAGAAGCATAATGATGCAATTAGAAGAGCGATGAAAAAGAAAACATGAATTATGAGAGAACAGTCGTAAAGGAATAGTAGAAGAGCAGCCGAAGAAGATTAAACGCTGGCGAAGCATGTCAACAAAGGATGATGTAGCAAAAAAGTAAAGGATGTTATGGCAACAATGCGGAAAACAACAAGTAGGGCTATGGAAACTCGAAGTGAAAGAAGTAAAGAACAGGAAACGAAACGATATAACACAAGTGGAAAATTATAGTAAATTAAATGAGTGGAGGAAGAATTGGAAGAAGAAATGCAGAAAAACACAAAAAAAGAAAAGATAGTCCTGTTAGGATGGAGGAAATGAGAAGATTGGTAGAATTTAAGAAATAAGGAACAATGCTGAAGAAGAACAGCGGAAAAAGTGAATCTAAAGAAAAGAAGCAAAATTTATGAAACGAAAAAAGAAAAATGCAAAAAGTAACGGTAGATAAATACCAAAATTAGCACAAGAAGAAACAACTACAAGGTGCAGGCTCATTGGGTTGTTCGGAATGATGACGTAGGACTACGCAACTAAATGTAAGCCATTCAGATTGTACAATATTCTTTGAGTTAACTCTTCCCGAGTAACACATCTTCATGATTTTATGTTGAGTATGCTTCTATATAACCAAATCTAGTCTTATAAAAGTATTTTCAACTGTTATAAAACATATGTGTTGCTTGGGTTTCAGGCCTGAAATTTTCCAAGCGGTAACGTATCGTAGCGGTATTATACAAGCAATTTGGTGTGTTGTGATTGAATTGGTGTTCAAAAACATAGAATTTTTTTTAAAAAACAGGATATATTTTTTTGAGATATGCTAGGTCACCCAAACTGTCTTGGAGTTCAGAACTTAAGATCTGCAGTTGTTACAGTAGCTTTATCCGCTTTACAATGTTATGAGTTATAATCAAACATATTCAATGATTTGCATTCATTGGAAGATCAAGAGACATTATGAGATAATCTTGGGATATTCTTCCCAAACAAACTGACTTAACTTTGCATAGCCAATGAAGCTACTGTTACAATTGCAGACCTTTTGCTTTGAATGACCTAAAACTAACCAGATAATCCTTTGATGTCTGTGGACGTTTCAGAATATTCATTGAATTTATTTCAATAGTTATCGTAGATTTGTACAGTCCAAGAGGTTACGATTACTACTGTATATCTTAAGTTTGGAACTCAAGTAATCTTTTATGAATTTGAACATCCAAAGATAACCTGATAATAACTGGTGAACTAATAAAAGATTCACTGAATGTTTTTGAATGCATATCATCATCTTTCATAGGTTATAAAGCTAATATTACGACTGTACTTACTGTACTAACCTCACGGGCAGTTTTGGTGACCTAGAACATCCCAAAATATTTCATTGTATCTGTTTACCTTCCAGAAGACTCACTCAAATTGGTAAAATACATATTGTAACTTTGTTTGGTCCAAAAATCTGCAGTTACAGCTGCAGATTTTGAGTTTTGAATTCCAGGATTGTTTGGATAACCTAGAAAATTATCTCATAATGTCGATTGGTGTTCCAAGATATTCAATAAATATTTTTCAATACACACCGTAGCTTTGCATTGCCTTAGCTTTTGTAGATCAGCAATTGTAGGTCCTATGTTCTGATCTCAGGGAAAGTTTCGATGACTCAGAACATGACATATTGTTTGATAATGTGTGTTGACCATTAAGAATATTAATGGAATATGTTTGAATATTAATTGTACCTTTGTTTTTTGTTTATCTCTCAGTATTTATTTTTTTTTTTGCATTCTAAATCACTGAATATGATTGAATAAGTAGCGTTACGTTGCATAGCCCAAAGAGCTACAGTTACTACTGTAGATCTTCAGTTCCGCACTCAAGAACAGTTTTGATGACCTAGAACATCACAAAATTATCAAATAATGACTGTTGACCTTCCCAAACAAAAAAAAAACAAAAAATGAAGATGTTTCCAAAAATTTAATAATACTTATGCATATGTACCATATTCTAAAACAACGCTTCATCCTATTAATAAGGGATTTATTTTTTGTTTCCTGAACTTCTACATATTCAGGATGTTCTAGGTCGTCCATTAGGCCTAAAACTCATTTAATTCCCCAGATAGATAGATTGATCGTGTTAGTTGGATGGTGATGGATTGTCGTGATTGTTGTTTAACATTGCAATGGAGGGTGTGATTCGAAGAGCTGGGATAGACACGTGTGGCACGATCTTCAAGAAGTCTTCAAGGCTTTGACGACGACATTGATATCGTAGCACGTTACCTTGAGACGATGGCGGAAACCTACATCAGACTTAAGGCTGAAGCTGGTAGGGTTGGGCTTGTGATTAATGCGTTGAAAACAAAATATATGAAGGGAAAAGGCTCACGAGAAGACAATGTTAGCCTCCTACCACGAGTTCAGAAATCGAGAGTGACAGTCGATAATGACACCAGCAGAGAAATACAAATACGCGTTATGGCTGGCAATCGTGCCTACTTTGGACTCCGGAGGACGCTAAGATCGAACAAAGTTCGTCGAACTACAAAGTTGACCATCTACAAGATATAAATTAGACCGGTAGTTCTCTACGGCCACGAAACATGGACATTGCTAGTGGAGGACCAACGTGCCTTTGGAGTCTTTGAACGGAAGGTGCTGCGTACCATCTACGGTGGAGTGCAAATGGAAGACGGAACGTGGAGGAAGCGAATGAACAACGAATTGCATGAGCTGCTGGGAGAACCTCCCATCGTACACATCGCAAGAATCGGTCGACTACGATGGGCTGGGTATGTTGCAAGAATGTCAGACGACAGCCCTGTGAAAATGGTTCTCGAAAACCAGCCGACGGGTACAAGAAGAAGATGCGCGCAACGGACAAGGTGGATCGATCAAGTAGAAGGCAACCTGCGGACCCACTGTAGACAGCGAGGCTGGCGAGTGACAGCCATGGACCGAATAGAATGGAGACAACTTCTGTGTACAGCAGAGGCCACGCCGGCCTTAATCTGATTGGTAAGGTAAGGTGAGGTGGATTGATGTAGAACAAATTTGCCGTACAGTGTACACTTTTATTCTGCCTGTAATTGTATACAGCCATTTTCCTTTCGGGGTCACATACGATTCCTGAAGGGGTAATATACTTTTTTAGACAAGGTTCAACATTTATGAATTTTTCAATTGTATGTGGCTCGAAATCAAGATTGTTCTCTTTTGAAGTTGATGCATAGAAATATTTCCGATCAATTGGTGCAAAAATTATGATATATTTTTTTGGGAAATGACTGAGATATTAACGCTTAAAACCTGACCACTTTTCGTGACGGTCGTGATGCATTTTTTTTTAAATTAATAGAAAACAAAGACGTAGTCCTACACCAAAAACAGAAAAGAGATACCAAGGAGAAGGATTAAAAGAAGAGATCAAGGCAACATATAGAATAAGAACGGAGCAGGGAACAAACAGAAGAATATATATTGAAAATGAGAAAACATAGACGATTATTAGAAAAGGTGAAATGGAAGAGCAGAATAAGGAGAGCGGAAACAGACGAACGCAGCAAAAGAAGAGAATCGAAGTGGGAGAGGAAATTTAAAAGACAAGTAAGTATGAAGTGATGAAAGAAGAAGGAACTTAGGAGAAATCAAATATTAGAAAATTTTACGCTTGAATTGTCATTAATTAAATGCACTTACTAACATGGATGCACCCCTTGGTGCAAAATGCCTTCAATAACAAAAAAAAAACTTTATTTAGGGTATACGTCCCATACCTAAGCCTAATATGCTGCGGTCGGTTACATTTTTCATTGTTACTCATAAAGTTATTGAGCTACAAAAGGCATTCAACTAGTTATTTGCTTAAAAAGATATGCTTGACAAGAAACTTGTTATTTTAAACTACGGCAAACTAAACAAATAACTTTATTATGACGAAAACTTTCGAGGAATATGGATGTAATGTCAGTCTATAAGCACCAAATTTGGTCTATTCGTGGATGCAAATTCGTCCCATTTGGAAAGTTTTTTTTAGTAAATGCAATTATCGTGCAACATTTTTTTCCTGATTTTCTGATTTAAGGCAATGCCAGCTATTTTCATACTACCCAACACAAAAAGTTTCTTAACAAACTGAATTAAAACTGCTTTAAAACACTGAAACTATTTTCACGTATAATTTATCACCCATTCAATAATGAAAACATTTTTATTAACTCTAACCAGATTGTGTTCCTGTGCTGTGTGTTAACATGATACATTTGAAACATATGCATTCGAATGCTATAAATTTCAATTGTAAATTTTACCGGTAACAACATTTTTACTACGTTACTAATAAAACAGGCCACAGTAGGGAACATAGAAAACAATATGGCCCTAACATTGGGTCTACGATTTTCTAGTTACATCATTGTTGCTTTATAAATGAAAACAATTAGTTTATAACGTATGACTATTGTCTGTAAATCTAGGCTGATAACTAGGTTTATCGGTTCAATTTGGCCAATGTTAGATTATCCGAAAACCGTGGTGATAATCGGTTCAGCTTAACCAGTGAAGTCATGATGTCTAAAAAGTTGAGGAAATCAAAAATTACGCGGAAGTGGCCAACTATAAATTGGTTAATTATATCTCCATTACCTTGAAATTCATTAGTCAGCATGAGAGCAACATGATTTTGTTGATTATAGCTGAATAATTGACATATTTGGTACAAAGGTCGAATGAAGGAGCTACGCTCGCAGTACAACCCGTTACCCTATTTCCAATAAATGATTTTGAATTTAAATTCAAACAAGCCGCACATTTTATCAACCCTAAACTATTCGTGGCTTCCAATAGAATCTAAATGCCACCCTCTCTAACCAACAATTATACAAATTGGCCCACTGCGATAGTTGTGTAAGGAGTGTATCGAAAAGTAGTTATAAACATTCGATGCGTTATTACGCATAAACTACTGTATATATTTTTAGCGTGTAAGCGCCATTTGCTTTGTTTACATGTCAAAAATGATTATTCGGTTCATTCATTTCCGTTGATAAAGTTGTATTCAAAATGTCGCGTTGTATTCAAATTGAATTTGAGACTAAAAAGAAAAATTCTGCACACTTGGTGCACCGAAAAGGGTGTTACTTACAACCAGATTGCGAAAAGAGTAAATGTTCACCCGGCAAGTGTAAAACGCATCATCGAAAAGTTTGGTAAGGAGTGCTCCCTCAAGGATTTACCAAGAAGTGGCCGGAAACCCGGCTCCAGCAACCCCGATTTGGACCAAAAAGTTGTGGATTATATTCAACGGAACAAATCTGCCTCTACTCGCGATCTAGCCAAGAAGTTCAGGACCAGCATCGGAATGATTCAACGAATCAAGCGCAGGAATGACTTGAAGACGTACAAAAAGCAGAAAGTGCCCAAACAAACTCCGGAACAAAAGTCTCGTGCCAAAACCAGGGCTCGAAAGCTGTACAGCTGCATTTTTGGACAATGTCGACCAGTGCATTTTTGATGGATGACGAAACATACGTTAAAGAAGATTCAAGAACGCTACCGGGGCCGCAGTTTTATACTAAATCTGTTGGGGAACGTGTGCCAACCGCAGATACGACTGTTGCGATGGAGAAATTCGGTCAGAAGGTGCTCATTTGGCAAGCTATTTGCACATGTGGCTTGCGTTCTTCAATTTTCTATACAAAAGGAACTATAAATGCTGAGATTTATCAAAAGGAATGTTTGAAGAACAGGTTGCTACCATTGTATGGAAAGCACCAGTCTCCTCCTCTCTTCTGGCCAGATTTGGCATCGGCACATTACGCCAAATCCACTCTACAGTGGCTGACGGAGAATAACATCAAGTTCGTAGAAAAAGACATCAACCCACCAAACTGTCCCCAGTTGCGACCGATCGAACGCTATTGGGCAATAGTCAAGCGTATATTTAAGAAGGATGGTACAGTGTCCCAAAACATGACCGATTTTAAGAAAAATTGGGCAGCGGCATCCGAGGAAGTGCACAAAGGTCACTGTGCAGAATTTGATGGCAGGTGTCAAATCAAAGGTACGGGCATTCTACAGAAATGAACATGATGACTAGTTTTTCCGTTTGGATCTTTTGTAAACATGTTAAGCTATAATAAACTGAAATAGTATGTTAATTTTAACCATGTTTTCATGCCTATTTTATTATTTGGAAGTTTATAACTACTTTTCGATACACTCCTTAGTCGCCACTCTGTTGACTGGAAAACATCCATAGAGCAAAAATAGCTGAGTTCGATTCTAGGAATGCTTTGTATTGAATAATTTGACTTCCTAACGCATTTGACAAACAATGTTTCTGTTGCATAAATGTCAATTAAAGTTAAACGAGGATAAATAGACTTTGTAACTTCTAGATTAATAACTCCCAAAAAGCATTTATAGCACGAAGCAGAGGACCGACACAAATTCACCGTAGGGACGTAGCAAAGCCAAAGAAGACCATGAAGATACCTGCATATTTTCCCACACGCCACATAACTGCCCTAGGATAGTTTATTTTTATTCGTTAAACCAGGCCGTATGTCAACGCATCTCGCGAATGACCGATGATCCACGAGCACATCTTCAGGGACCGCGGTAATTCCCCCCTGGACAGTGACCCACATTTGTCGGTCGGTTGACAGCGGCGTTCTTCTGCAGTGCACTGAAAACGCTCCACTTCGTTACTCGACCACGAAACGTATTCTGAACCGAAAGTAGACAGACAAGCGAAGCAGACAGAGCCAAGGAACAGTCGTTAGTCGGTTTGAGTTTATTTTTAGTTCAAAGTATTTGCCAACTTCGAGAGACATAAACATATTCTCTGCCCGAATTTTCCACGCTCGGAGCAACGGATAAACAGACGCGGCCGAGAATTCGTGCATCGACACAACGCATAGTGCCTTATCCATCCATTCATCCCTTTTAGATACCAATTAACGAGTAAACCGCGATCCGATGGGTGGTAGTATTTGACGTCACGACTTGGCCATAAATTAGAGCGTGTGCGACCTCATCACTGTGCCGCACGCTCGAGAACCGGTGGACGTCATATCATCGAATAAATCGCGCAAAGTTCGTCTTGCTCGGCGTCGGCTTGCTGAGTGGCATGATTTGAGCTGGCAGCTGTATTGCTAAGAAGTATACGTGTATCAGTTATATAGGAACATTCCAAATTGGACCCGGTCGAACACTCGTTGGGGAATGCCAAGGGGAGAGTCGGATTAAGTGTAGCCGGATTTAGTTGGTTTTTTCTGCTAATTGGAGCTGAAGGTGTCAAAAGCAAAAACCGTGAAATTAAGCGAAATGTGCCGCAAACTATGAATTATTGATCCCGTTTTGGCGCGTAGATGTGATTGTGTGGTTTTTGAGAGGCATTTAGATTTAAATTTTAAGATGCTGAGTTGAATCGGATGCTGATGTGTCGACCTACTGGATGACGCTTAGCTTCCAGTACTGTAGCACATGGTATGATTATTAGATTAGAATATTAAGGAAGGTGTTAATGAGGGAGCAGCTAGAATTGTTGATTAATATATCTCTCGATTGTACGTTACTCCGATAATTCGGCGGATTTGCGGTTTTAGGTTCAATATTCATTTAGGTTGCTCCGTACCACTCCATCATAGTTTTAGCTTTTTTTTAAGGTAGAGCTCCCTGTAAATGACGTCGAATACGCGGAGATAGAACTCCCTAGGAATTCCACCACAGGCGGGGGACTTGCGGGGAGCACTCTCTTTGATTGCTGCCAAATTTCATCCGTGGTGATCGGGTTCGAGCAATCATCGTTTAGGGGTCATCTGGTGGGATAATTCGATCGCAGACGAAACTGTTGTCGTTCTAGAGAGTTGAGAAATAGTCGATCATGTCCATTTCAATCGCTCGAGCCTCTGTTATTGTTTCATCCTGTTCTGCCTGCAACTGTTTGATGACTGTCCTCTTCCTTCGCCTCTCCCAACTGGAAGATTGAGATGGGTTCTCCAGCCACGTATGTTTCATTTATTCGCATGAACGTGTGCGAAACTCTTCGTTGAAGAGCCAACATTCCATCTTTCAGCTGGTTAAATGCTGTCATCATTTCTGGGTGCTGGTAGAACCCGTTGTTTGCTACCCTTAGGTGACCATAGAGATGCTGGTGGTCATTGTGGAATTCATTGAAGACGATTCGAGATTTCCACACAGAACTATTTGATTTTTGATTTTCGTGAACGAAATCCACTAAAGACTGTATTCGACGAAATTTGGACACACAAAATAGGTCACCAAAAATTTTTCTTTTGCCCGATTCTTTTGAAACTTTCTGGAAATAAATGGTTAAGTTTCGGCATCATTGGTTTATTGAACCTCTTCTCCCAACCCAAATGCCCGCACGTTTGCCTTGATTCCTTTCATCAAATTTTATGCAATGATAGGACCGACTTGCTTACTTACTTTTAACCACACTTTCTTTAGTTCAAGTTCATTTTCTATCAGTTTTGGTGTTTTAACGAGCTTTGCCTTCATGATTGCCCAAAATTTTCAGATGGACGAAGTTCCGGAGTGTTTGAGGGTTGACGTCTTTTGGTACAAAAACTACATTATTATCTTTGTACCAGTCTAAGACGGGCCGGGCATATTGGCAAGATGCCAAATCCGGCCAAAACAGTGTCGGTTCATCGTGAGATCTCAAGAAGGGCAGAAGTCGTTTTAGGAGGCATTCGTCCTAGTAGATTTGTCCGTTGGCGGTCCCAGAGGTGATGAAGGGCTGACGCATTTTGCCACATCTGCAGATCGCTTGCCAGACAAGGAATATTTTGGCGAATTTCGACAGTTTCTTCTTCCGTACACTCTCCGGAACGGCCAACTTAGAAGTGGCGACGTAGTGTTCCTGTCCTGGCATTTGTTTGGGGTCGGCTTTAATGTAGGTCTCATCGTCCATCACAATGCAGAACGGTTTATTCAATCCATGAGCCATAGTTTTTGTCGGTCAGAAGGTGGGGTTGAAGGGACCAAAAATGTCATGCTCTTGTGGCAGACATGGGTTTGCGCTGCTCGTAGGTTGTCGCGCAGACTGCTGCTCACATAGATGCGATCGAGGCGCGACTGTGCATTGAAACCTGAATGACGCGGACATAGTTTTTCCCACACATCGTGGAGCTGTAGTTGTTGGATGGCTGTTTTGAGGGCGGGGCACGTGTTTGGGCTACTCCAATTGCATGCTTGTAGTACGCAGTTTAAGTCGCCAGCCTGAATGACGTGTGGCGGAGGTAGTACGCTAGAGTACCATTATCAAATATTTCACGCGCTGCACGTTTCAAAGAGCCGAAGGGAGCGTAAACGGCCATCCATTATTTTCTCGATGTGAGTGGCCTGGATGTGTTCCTTCATCGTACTAGCTGTACCCTTTCTCGAGTGGTCTACGTTGAAGAAGGCGACAAACCCAGGCAAAGAGTGTTCTTCTCCTTCTACCTACTGTAGACACACGATATCGAGGCTTTAGCTGTTGATAGAGTAGTTGTAGAGGTTCGTAGCGCATTTATTTGTGTAGGGTTCGTGATGGTGCCGATGTTAATCGACGAGATGTTGTAGGACCATTGCTATTTTAGGAAAGTTCTTCCTCTCCCGTCCCACCAGCTGCGTCATCCCGGTGGGCCTTTTGCCTGCTGGTCGTCGTCTGCTTCGTCTGTTGCTGCTCGTGCTAAGCGATTCCATTGTAGTATTCGTTTTTTTAAAAACATCATCTAGAGATACCACAGCTTGCGGTAGTGCTAGGAATGACGTTGAAGAACTTTGTCCTGATTGTGGTTGCGAGTGTGGGGTCGTCAAACATGCTTCTGGTTGGGTGCTTGTGTTCGTTTTCGGGCAAGGGAACACGCTCTGGCCCGTAGGCTGTGGTAGCCCGGGAAGTGGTGTGGGTAGAGCAGAAGAAGAAATCTGAGCGGTTGGTTTCACGATCATTGGCTTTACACCAGCTGGTCTAGGTCTAGGTTGTTGACCGGCTGTTGACCTATTACTCGGCCCAGTTTGCTTAGTTACATTCACGTAGCTTTTTTGGAACAATAGCTTCTTGTTTTGGACACATGGGATGCCCGAGTATGCCTGCTCTTTGCAGTAACGTCAGGTTTGTAGTTGTCCCTTGTGAGCAATATGCGCTTCTTCTCCTTCGATGGAGACCCACCATTCGACGTTCGCGCTATTAGCATACGAGCAGACCGTATGTCGAGCGGTATGCCTTCGTTTTCGTTGCAATCGTCCCACATAACTTCACGAATCAAAAGCACTTCCCCGAACGTGGATAAAAAGACAATGAACAAAGTCCACGCTCCATACAAAATTTTAAAAAAATGTATTGAGAAAGGTCAACAAGGGGGGAGGGGGTCTGGTGTGTTCAAAGCTGAATCTATGTGGTTTATAAACAGGCCCTTACCGAGATGGCTTCCAAGCAAGAATTCAACCTAGTCCCACAGGTAGATCGTGAAACAGTTGGGAGTCGACAATTCGAGGAGACCCAGATGGCCCAGCGGCGAGCTGGCAGCGGATGAATAATGAAAACGACCGACGCTGTGAACGAAAGAAAGGTGAGAGATTATCCATTCGATTCTGGACGTTGCCAAGAAGGTCAATTATTCTGTCTGGTTCGACCAGCAGACAATGAAGCGGGCTGGACTTCACGTCTCTAAGGTAAGGAAGGCACCTAACCGAACAGAACACGCTGGCCAAAAATCATGCAGGAAGCAGTTCCGCAATAGGTCGGTGCAGCTGAAACACATGGCGACGAGACGAACATCATAGCAGATCCCCGACCTGGAGTTTTTCGTTGGCAAGTCTCACCTGGATATTCCGAAGAAGTTTCGGAATTGAAGGTCAACAAATTTTCCAGGAAGTTCTTGGTGTGGAAGGCGATCTGTTGTTTCGGAAAATTCAGCAGCCGTTAGCCGTACATAACGACCGGCACCATCACCGACCATATTTATAGAGAAGAATGCCTACAGAAGCAAGAATGTAATGTTGAACATTGAGTGGAATTTTTTTCGTTTTTATATTAATTGAAATCATAATCGATTTTATGTTTCTTGCAGTAATTTGCTGTTCATGTATGACTTTAGATTATAATGTCCATTATCTGACACTATCACATGCAATGAAAAAGTATGTTTTGGAGCTGTCCTATAGTACTAAACGATAAATCATGCTTCGCTGTTTATCGGAAACTATGGCGTCACTGTTGCATTTGAGTGTGCCCATTTGTCCTCTCTTTCATTGTTAACAATGGCTATACAAATACGCGAAATACATTTTACACATCATACCAACAATTTCCCCCGCAACACTCGATTCACGGCTGCATCTCTTCATCCTCGGCTCCCCAGATCGTTCAGTGCCTGATCTGCTCGCGTAAAGGCCACTGCGATCCACGCCTTCTTGTACCAGCCGGTACCAACCTTCAAGGGTTGAAATCCGGCATTCTCGCAACATGGCTCTGCCCAGCGTATCTCTGGCTTTTGCCACCCTTGTAATACTTGCTTCGCCATAGAGTTGAGTGTGATTCGTTTTCTACCGACACACACCGTTCTCTTGAATACCGTTAGACATGGTCCTAAGCACGTATCGTTCGAATACACCAAGTGTTTGCAAGTCTTCTTCGAGTATGGTCCACGTCTCATGCCGTAGAGGACCATCGGTCTTATAAGAGTTTTGTTCATGGTACATCTGGAGCGGGCGTGAATTTTTTTATGACCACAGTTTTTTCTGGAGTCCATAATAAATAAGAATTCCATTGATGATGCTCTATAAACGATCCAAGGTAAACAAATTCATGCACCACCTCGAAAGTATCCCCGTATATCGTATATCGTAAAACACTTGCGCTCGCTGCCGAAGCTGTTTGACATAATGTAGATGTAAATAAATGTAAATTTTTATGAAGGTTACGAATGGTTAATGAAATAAATTGATATATAAATACATAAATTGATATATGTAGTTAAAAATAAATGAACTATTCAATATTAACATATAACTACAATGATCAGTAAAAACATAAGTTTATGAATAATTGAATTAAATAATAAGAACAAAATAAACAACTAAATAAAAAATTCGACCAAAAAAACCAAATCGAGAATGCATGTAGACAACATAAATAAAAAAAAATAATAAAATTGTTGAAATCATTACATCAATAAATAAATTAATAAATGGATCACTAATTAAAGTCATCAACAAATTTTAAGAAAAAATTATATAACAATTGAAATATTTTATAAGATAAATAAATAAATAAATGAATAAACAAATACTTTTATTGATAAATTAATAAACTCATACAATAATAAATTATCAACTTATTTACCAAAAAGAAATGGAAATTATTATGAAATTGAATGAACAATATAAAAAATAAATAAATAAAACAATATATTAAGAAAAAAATGTATGAAAATATAAAAAAATAACAACGTTTGACAAGAAAAAAAGATAAACATTTTAATAATTAAATAAATAAAAAACTTAAAACCTAATTCACTGTACAAATAAATTAATTGAGTAATAAAAAAAAAAAATTGCAGTGATAAATTTATGTATAAACGATATATGGATATATCATACATGGATTATATAATAACTGAAACAATCAATGAGAGCATGAGCATGAGCATGATTGACCGCCCGAGGTTGCTACTCCGTTATTGCCAGATCAGCTGTTATTACACAAAGAACCAATAAATGATGCTTGGGACTAGCATACATCCTCAATGTGTAAGAACTGGTGATCTTAAACTAAGGCAATACCGGCGCCGGCCTCGTCCGAATGCAGGTCAAATAGGGAATGGGTAGGAATATGTTGACGTGATACTCGCTTTGTTGGAAGCCGAGAACACCTCTGCACTTCCACGAGAAATCACTGGGATGTTGGATAAAATGGTTGGGTTTGCAGCCGGATCCGTTTTGCAAACGGTGTGCTGAATTCAACTGACGTCGGCAGCGAATAAGATATTTAACTATGTTCCTGATTCATTCTCTGTACAGAGATGCACATTAAAGCTATTTAAATTTTGGCACCGACTTAAACCAACAGTAGGGATGCTGTTGGGGCCACTCACAAGTGTGGGTGGTTTATTTCAGCAGAAAACAAAAGTATGTTAAAACACCGAGTTTGAAGACTGATTTAAACCAACAGTAAGGATGCTGTTGTGGCCACTCACAAGTGTGGGTGGTTTATTACAGTGGAATACAAAAATACGTAGGAACATCGAGTTTGAGGACTGATTTAAACCAACAGTAGGGATGTTGTTGGGGCCACTCACAAGTGTGGGGTGGTTTATTTCAGCAGAGTACAAAAGTATGTTAAAACACCGAGTTTGAAGACCGATTTAAACCAACAGTAAGGATGTTGTTGGGGCCACTCACAAGTGTGGGTGGTTTATTTCAGTGGAATACAAAATTACGTAGGAACATCGAGTTTGAGGACTGATTTAAACCAACAGTAGGGATGTTGTTGGGGCCACTCACAAGTGTGGGTGGTTTATTTCAATGGAATACAAGAATACGTTAAGAATATCGAATTTGAGGACCGATTTAAACCAACAGTAGGGATGTTGTTGGGGCCACTCACAAGTGTGGGTGGTTTAATTCAATGGAATACAAGAATACGTTAAGAACATTGAGTTTGAGGACCGGATTTAAACCAACAGTAGGGATGCTGTTGGGGCCACTCACAAGTGTGGGTGGTTTATTTTAGTAGAATACAAAAGTATGTTAAAACACCGAGTTCGAGGACTGATTTAAACCAACAGTAGGATGTTGTTGGGACCACTCACAAGTGTGCGTGGTTTATTTCAGCAGAATACAAGAAGTATGTTAAAACACTGAGTTTGAAGACTGATTTAAACCAACAGTAGGGATGTTGTTGGGGCCACTCACAAGTGTGGGTGGTTTATTTCAATGGAATACAAGAATACGTTAAGAACATCGAGTTTGAGGATCGATTTAAACCAACAGTAGGGATGCTGTTGGGGCCACTCACAAGTGTGGGTGGTTTATTTCAGCAGAGTACAAAAGTTTGTTAAAACACCGAGTTTGAAGACTGATTTAAACCAACAGTAAGGATGCTGTTGGGGCCACTCACAAGTGTGGGTGGTTTATTTCAGCAGAATACAAAAGTATTTTTGAAACACCGAGTTTGAAGACCGATTTAAACCAACAGTAGGGATGCTGTTGGGGCCACTCACAAGTGTGGGTGGTTTATTTCAATCAGAATACAAAAATACGTTAAGAACATCGAGTTTGAGGACTGATTTAAACCAACAGTAGGGATGCTGTTGGGGCCACTCACAAGTGTGGGTGGTTTATTTCAGCAGAATACAAAAGTATGTTAAAACACCGAGTTTGAGGACCGATTTAAACCAACAGTAGGGATGCTGTTGGGGCCACTCACAAGTGTGGGTGGTTTATTTTAATGGAATACAAGAATACGTTAAGAACATCGAGTTTGAGGACCGATTTAAACCAACAGTAGGGATGCTGTTGGGGCCACTCACAAGTGTGGGTGGTTTATTTCAGCAGAATACAAAAGTATGTTAAAACACCGAGTTTGAAGACCGATTTAAACCAACAGTAGGGATGCTGTTGGGGCCACTCACAAGTGTGGGTGGTTTATTTCAATAGACCACGGAAATACATCAAAATTCCGATGTTGAGGACCGATCTCTCATCCAGCCCTAACCTCGTCTGACACAATGCAGACCCCCATCCCCTTTGGTATTGATCGTATGCATGTAATTTACGTGTACATGCCACATGCAGCAACAAAACACATCTGACATCCACTGGTCTGTCACTGAGAAACAAACCATCACTTAACATGTTTCAACATTCAAAAAGACATAAAAAGCCGAAAAAAATAAACAAACGTCAATCCAATCAACAATGACAAAATCTCAATAAAAAGATACTTGACTACTTTTGCGAATCAACAGGCCACTCCACAAGACGTGTTCCGAAAATTCCTCCCTATGGCGCCTACAGCCACATCCAAAAAATTGCAACTTGAGCAATGTAAGTGTCCGGCCTGACGACCTCCGAAACAAGTGAAATATCCAATCACAACATCTCTCAACAAAAACATCCAGACACAATCCTATACTACTTAGAGACGGAATGGATTTAATTCATGGAATAGTAGTTAAAGTTCAGAAGGAGAGATGAGGAGAACTCCTCGATCTCTCATATGTGACACATGTAATGAAATGTTATAAGGGAGAGGGTTATCCCTGTTGAACAACGAACACAGATGATACGTAGTGCACAAGCATCCGGGATTTCCTGAAAAATAATATTAATAGAAACAAGGCTTCATGTGATCAGAAGACTATTTAATATTTGTAATAAGATGGGAAATAATAGGGAACATATTTAAAAAAAAAAGTATTAGAGTTGACATGACAATTGCACCATAAAAAATATAAAAATATAAAATATATGATAATAAAAGATCTTATTATTAAAATAGAAATCAATCAAACCCCAACAAACATATGCACTTCCTACAAGGGCAAACAATGAAAATGATAAAAAATGAGAGTAGCCATTAGCAAACGTGAACTCGGCAAACAACCATGAATAACGCACACACCGGGCTAGGGGAGTCAAAACCCACAAAAATGCAGAAATGCGCAGCTGAAAATGAAAAATATTACCAAGCAGAGGAAACGTAAACGAATATATCCATCAATTACGCCTAGATGAACATGAAAGTACTAAAATTTGTTTCAGACAGCGAACGGTGCGTGCACAGGTTTGCGTGGGCAAAACTTCAAAATGCTCGGAAGACCCCACTAGCGCCAGTCGATTCCACTCTTGTTTCGTACGTTTGCACTGTGGCGCATCAAGCGCGCTGTGCAGTGCATCTGATGTGCTACACAGCGCTCCAGATGCAACACCCTGCCACCATATGGAAAATCAGTTACATAGATCTGCGTGAGTGACTCTTTCCGGTTCCGAACTGCAACGAGAATACATACAGATCGAACAGCAAAAACGAAAGCAAAAAACCCAGAGTAGTAGAAGAGAAAGAGACAGACAGAAAAACACGCAAACGCCGCACGTCTGGCTTTCTCCGCGTAAACAGCGCCTCCGCTTCCATGATCCGTTCATGTTTGCCAAGATTTCTTTGTACTAATGTATGTTTGAATGGAGCAATAATATTTAAAACACTATACTTAGCTGAATGTTTGATCCGGTATCCAATTGTAGAAATGTGAGCAAATCACAAGGCATAGGTTTTTTCATATTAGGTAGAACCTCATTTCTTTTTAAGTACTAACACATACATATGGAAAATATGTCTGACAAAATCTTTTTCACTGCGATCAGCACAATTTATCTCTTTGTGTCGTATTTTTTTTCCATAGAGACTCTTCGTTTTAAAACCATCAAGTTCAAAGCTAACAAAACATTCCATCCAAATTGACTCCGATACAACCGCAAGCTAGCAACACAAGTAACGTTCAATACACTACCACTACAACGACACTAGCTCTTCTTGCGTTGTTGATTCTGCTGACATGACAACCATGACGACGGGAACGGGTGAAGAAAATTTTATTCGATGGAGGAATTTTTTTTCATTTTCACTACCTGGGCCCACATTTGAGTGAGATTTTCGATGCTCAACACTGGCACCACACTCCGAGGAACACTTTACGACAAAATTGTAGGGTATTACGGGTGAAAACTAACAAAAAAAATGCAAATACCACACGCGCGAACTGGTTTGCAACCACTTGGATCAACAGCGCAGCCTACTCTCCTATAATAACTGAAACAATCAATGAATAAATAAACTCATAAATAAAAATATAAAAAATCAATAAATAACAAGATAAATTTTTATACATCAAAATGGATTTCTATCTGTCTGCCTGTCTGAACCTTTAAGACTCGAAAACTACTGAACCGATCGGCGTGAAATTTTGTTTGCAAGAGTGCTGGAAAAGGTTCTTACGATAGTTAGAGAAACCTCCTTTTCTGGAAAGAGGGGCTCCCATACAAATGAAACAAAAATTACTGCACAGCTCGAGAATAAATCAAGCACAGAAAACCAAATTCAGCGTGTGGGAGTTTGTAGAGGCAATCAATATTTCTATGGTAGTTTGAAACCCCTCCCCTCTTTAGAAGGGAAGGCTCCCATACAAAATGAAACGGAAGTTTCTGCATAAATCAAAAACTTATCAAGCAAATGGAACCAAATTTTGCATGAGCAGGAGTTTTTTTTCTATGATGATTTGAGGCCCCTCCCTCTCCTAGAAAGAGGGCGGTCATACAAATGAAACAGAAATTTCTCCATAACTCTAGAACTAATTCAGCAAATGGAAAAAAATGGCATGAGGGGATATTGGAGGCAGGAAATGTGTGAACAGTGGTTTGAACCCTCTTCTTTCTGGTAGTGAGGGGGGGGGGTTCTAATACAAATAAAACACACATATGAACCAAACATGAGAATTCTTCCTACTGTTATGGAAATTTGTATAAATGTTGTATCTATGGTTTCGGGACCGGAAAGCGTTCTTATGATGGTTCAAGACTACCCTCGTCTGAAATGGGGGGGGGAGGGAGGTTCCCATACAAACGAAACACAAATTTCTGCACAACTCGAGAAAAATCAGACAAATGGAAACAAATTTGCATTGGCATTCGCGGGTTTTTGGAGACAACAAATGTTCGTACGGTAGTCTGAGACCCCTCCCCTATTACGATGGGATGGCTCGCATACAGATAAAATTGATATTTTTTTGAATACCTCGAGAACTAATCAAACAAATAGAAACGAATTAAGCATGTGGAGATTTCTTCAAGCAAAAAATGTTTCCACGATGGGGGGGAGGAGCTCTCATACAAATGAAACACAAATTTTAACCAAACATGACAATTTGTATGCAGGAGTTTTTGTAACCGGAGAAAGTTCTTATGATGGTACAAAACCCCATCCATATTTGAAAACGGTATGGAAGGAGGGGGGGGGGAGGCTCCAATGCAAATGAAACACATTTTCCTGCAAAACTCGAGAATTGATCAAACAAATGGAGCCAAATTTGACATGTGGAGGTTTATGAAGGCGCGAGAAATGTTTCCACGGTGGTTCGAGACTCCTCCCCTCTTTAGAAAGGCGAGGAGGAGCTATCATACAAATGAAACAACAAATTTCAATCTAACATGAGAATTATCCCTACTGTTATGAAAATTTGTATGCAGGGGTTTTTGAGGCCGTAAATGGTTCTTATGTTGGGTTGAGACTCCTCCCCCGCCCGGAAGGAGAGGCTCCTATAAAAATGAAATACAAATGTTTGCATCACTCGAGAGCTAATCAAGCAACTGGAACCTTATTTGGTATGTGAGGGTTTTGGATCGCAGAAAAAAAACCATGGTAAAACTAATGATTTAATGGGTATAATTAAAAATACACATCTACGTTTAATTATGCAGAAATTTCTCATATTAGCAAACGAAAATATTTTAACAAAGCTCAGTTCCAAAAATGCAAAAAAAGCGCAAGTTCTATTATATTTTCATTCATTTAGTTGCTAGCGTAGCACGGCTCGCACCATATTCAGCTAGTAAATAAATAAGTAAACAAATGAAAAAAATAATAAATTAACAAAGAAATACAAGAAGAAAAAATGAATTCAGAAAAAAATGAATAAACATAAAAGTAAATAAATATAAAAGAAAATAAAAAATAAATAAATTATAAATATATATATTAAAAAATAGGTTAATAAATTTGAAAGTAAAAATGTTCAAGTCAAAAGAAAACCATAAATTGTATAGTTATACACTGATAGGCAAAATAAAGTGCCCACCTCATCGTTTTTTTTATTTGTCTCATTTACTTGGTTCAAATTAAAGTAAACACACCGTATTTTTTTATTATCTTATTTTTTATATTCTTTTTAAGTTCCACTTATGTAATACTGCAAAAAAAGAGTTTTACTTAAAGAAAAAAAAATCAATTTGTGTTGAAAAAAAAACAGTGACAACATAAAGTGCCCACTTCATTTAAGCTACAGAAAACATAAATTAAAGTAAAATAAAAGCATTTCAATAACTGATGTGTCCTCCTGCAGGCGTTTCGACATGCTCTCGATCAGGTTCTCTAGGTGCTGTGGATCTAGCTCTTCCCAGGTGCGCTCCAGGGCTTCAAAATAGTTATTTTTATTGGTAACACCAGTTTTGTCAACCCTGGCATCGAGAATCGCCCACAAATTCTCGATGGGATTGAGGTCCGGGCTTTTTGGAGGCCATTCCAGCGGTTTGATCTAACAAGACCGGAAGAAAGACTTGGTCTTCTTGGCAGCATGCTTCGGGTCGTTGTCCTGCTGAAATACGAACTTCCCTTCAAGGTCCGACTGGATCAGCGAAACCTCCAGATTTTCTCGCAGGATGTTGATGTAAGAATCTGCCGTCATTATCCCGTCGATTTTCACAACTCCACCCCACGAAAAACACCCCAGACCATCACATTTCCTTCTCCATGCTTCATCGTGCCTTGGATGTGGCGCTCCTGAAGCTCCTCTCCCGATCTGCACCAAACACGAACCCGCCGCTTTCGGTTAAACAGCTCGAATTTTGATTCGTCCGTCCAGAGAACCGTTTTTCAGAACTCTAGGGGCTTATCAGCATGCTCCTTAGCAAACTTAAGCCGTCTTGGCTTTGTTTGCCTTGCTGATAAATGGGCGCTTCCGGGCAAGTTGCTATTCAACCCCTGTGCTACGAGACGGCGACGAAACAGTTCAACCGGAAGCTGATAACTGAAGGGTTTCCTGGATCTCGCGGACAGTTACCTTCGGGTTCTTCTTGACTTTGCGCATGATCTTGGTGTCCGTTCTTGCATCCGTTTTCCGTTCCTGCCTCTGCCA